>JAPVLO010005533.1:0-53065 GCA_027257055.1 Cephalopachus bancanus | reverse complement strand
TACAGCAGAATGACCTTGTCCCTTCTATGTCTTACTTCTTTCTAGATATTTTTTAACTTCTATTTCCTGGTAGACTGGTGAGTCAGCTCTTGTTCCCAAAGGCAGTTTCTCCTAGGATTAAGATTAGAAGCTAAATTACCATAATAGTTTTATCGCCCTGCCTCTAGCCAGGCAGGACGTTTTTCTAGTTTCCTTACATGCCGAAACTCTGTTTGCTTCAGCCTGTGGCCATTTCCATGGTAACCGTGCAGTCCATTATCCAAGAGTGTGACAGCTACTATTTGATTTTTAGAATAGACTTGTTTGGATAAAACATTCATTTAAGACGATACATTTTCCATCGGAAAGATTTAAACAGTAATAAGCATTCGTAGAAAACTTTTAGGTTTTGTTTAAGCTTTTTAAGTTTTCTTCTCTCAGATTATGACTTTAGTTCCTGTTCCTGTAGGCCAATTTTAAGATCTTTTGATTAGTATACCGAAACTTTCCCAACGGTGTTGTTTTTGCTTCTAATATGACAATAGGAAATTTTACACGTAGCCATGTATTAATATACTAGGAAAAAAGATTTAAGTTTTGGGTTAAAGTCGTAGTTTTATTAGAATAGAATGAGAATTATAGTGTTATGATTTTAAAATCATATGTCAATGCTAATTATAAGATTTAATGATAAGGTATTAGCTTAATGAGATATAGCATAGTATTAAAGTCCAAACACTAGATCATGAAACTCATATATGTCATGATAAGAAATAAGTTTTGAATTAATTGTTATAGAATTACAGGCCACTATGTTGAATCATAATAGATTAATGGAATAAATAAAAATTAAGTCATTTAAGTAAACTTATAGATTATAGTATAGTGTTAAGTTGATAATACCAATCGTTAAACAATATTAGGAGTCAGTGAACTTGGATCGAACCTAGAGTTAACTAAGAAAGTTTTTGTATTAATCAGGGTTTAGAACAAAGAGTATAATATGAATGATTTGTTGAACACTATGGAAGACACTTTTGAACGAACTGTATTGAAATTGTGCACCTGTGACCTTGATGTGAGATTTGTGAAGCACGTCAGGCATCATGGAGTTCGAACTGTCTGCTTGGAGCTTGCAAGTCTCGTGATGGTCTTGTGATGCATAGTTTGTAAAGCGCAATATACATCATGGAGTTTGTACGCCCCCAGCAAGTGATTATCACACTGCTAAAGGGTATGAAAAATGGTATATAAGTTGGAAGGAGTCCGAATAAAATTTGGCTTCAGTCCTGATCAGACTGTTCCCAGAAGAACTGCCTCTGAGTGGTCTCTTCTCGCCGTCCAGATTCTCCGGAGCGGTCCTAACCCCCCCTTATAAGTTGGGGCTGGCACCCCAACACCAAACAATTAACAGAAAACATATGGTAGAGAAAAATCCCATCTGCAATAGCAATAAAATGATTAAATATTTAGGAATAAAGTTAATTAAAAAAATTCAGCCTATACAAAGAAAATTTTAAAAACACTAAAGTAAATGTGAACAAGTGGAATTAAATCTCCTGTTCCTGGATAGGATTCAAAAATATAAGCATGTCAGTTCTCCCCAAGTTAATTTATAAATTCAATATCATTCCAATAAAAATACCAACAAGATAATAGGCAGGTTGATACTAAAATTTATATGGAAAAACAAAAATATAAGACTAGCTAGGAAAACAGCAAAAACAAAAAACTATAAGTGGAGACAGACCCTACCAAATAGTAAAACATACTATTTAAAGTCTTAATAATCAAAACAATGTGATATACTAGTGCATGCATAGACAAAAAGAGCAAGACTCAAGTACATATGGAAATTTAAACATGGCAAAGATGGCATCTCAAATCACTGAGGTCAAGATGAACTTTATAATAAGTGGTGCTAGAATGAATTGGTGGACATATGGAAAAAGTTAAAATTAGATCCATACTTCACGCCAAATTTGCAATGCCAAATGGATTGGGAATCTAAATGATAAAAATGAAACCATACAATTACTAAAGGAAACATGAGTGAATTCCTCTTTAATCTAAGTATTAATACTTAGTATTAAGTATTAGGGAAAAGCTTTCTAACTGTGATTTAAAATCCAGACAGTAAAAGATTAATAAATGTAACTATTAAAAATTTTTTCATGACCAAAAAAAAAAAAAATCAGAAAAGAAGTCAGAAGACAACTGACAAACTGGGAGAAAATATTTGTAACATATGCCACCAGTAAGGGACTAATATCTCTAATATAGAAATAGTTCTTAAAAATGGAAGGACACAGCATTATTTACAACAGTCAAAAGGTGGAAGCAACCCAAATGTTCATTCATAGATGAATGAATAAACAAAATGTAGTGCATACAAATAATAAAATATTACTCAGTCCTAAGAAACAAAGTAATTCTGACACACGCTACAAAAAAGAAGGTAACTCTGACATATTCTACAACACGGATAAACCTTAAGGACATTACACTAAGAAATAAGCCAGTTACAAAAAGACAAATATTGTATGATTCCACTTATATGAAGTACCTAAAGTAGTCAAATTCATAGAGACAGAAAGAATGGTGGTTGACAGGAACCAGGGAAAGGGAAGAATGTGGAATTAATGTTTAATGAGTATAGAGTTTCAGTTTGAAAAGATGAAAAGAAGTTCTGGAAATAGATGGCACTGATGGCTGTACAATAATATGGAGGTATTTAATGGCACACTTAAAAATATAAAATAGTATGTCACTTATATTTCACCACAACTTTTTAAAAAAGCTAAAGAACAGCTTGACAAAGGGAGAAAAATATATAACACAAAAGAAGACATGTAACTGGCTCTCAAACATATGAAAAAATGTTCAAATCACTCAAAATTAGAGAAATGTATATTAAAATAGCACTGAGACACCATTTCTCACACGGGCAAAAATCAAGCATGACAGTATACTCTTGGCAAGGTTGTGGGGAAACAGGCACTATTCTTATACATTGTTAGTGCAAGTGCAAGTTGGTACAACTCTTCTGGAAGGAAATTTGACAATATCTGAGAAAATTACATTTGCATTTATCTTTCAACCGAGCAATTCCACTTCTAGAATCTACCCTGAAGATGTACCTCCAACAACACAAAAATACATATGCAAAGGGTTTATTCATTGTGCAGCAGTGTTTATAATTGCAAGATACTGGAAGCAACCTTAATGGCCACAGATAGGAGAGTGGATGAGTAAACTATGTATAGTACATCCATGCAATGAGGCAATATGCAGCTGTAAAAATTAATGTAGTTCTGCACATAGCAGCATTATTCAAATAATAAAAAGTAGAAACAACCCAAAAGTCCACCAACTGATGAAAGGGTAAAGAAAAGATGGTATACTGGTACAATGGAATATAATTCAGCCATAAGAAGTAATGAAGTACTGACAACATGGATGAATCATGAAAACATTATGCTAAGTGAAAGAAGTCTGTAACAAAAGACCACATATTGTATGATCCCATTTATAGGAAATATCCAAAATAGGTAAATCTATACAGATAGAAAGTAGATTAGTGGTTGCCTAGGGCTGGGGAAAGAGAAGATGGCAAATTTCTTTTGGGGTTACAAAAATGTTCTAAAATTGATTATGGTAATGTTTGCACACCTGTGTATATACTAAAAACCACTGAATTGTACACTTTAAATGTGCGAACTTAAGGTATGTAAATTATATCTCAATAAAGTGTTTTTTTAAATGAATGAGGAAAATCTCAGAACAGATATGGGATGATTTTGAAGGCACACTGTTAAATGAAAAAAGCAAACAATTATCTATAGCATATAAGAGAGAAGATATAAAAATACACAACTATCTGCTAATTTGTGCAAAAAAAACACAGGTTAATGCAGCTACTTAAGTTAGCTATATAGGGTAGGAAGGAAAGGGATACAAAGAAAGCATGATTGGGAACAGTGTGGTAGGGATGAGGACCGAGTGACACTTCTCTGAGCCTACCTTTGTGTAAACCTCTTACTCTCAGAATCTCAGTCATGTTTCAGACCCTCAAAATAAACTAGTATCAATTAAGATGTAGGAAGAATCTAAACTGCAATATAAACATTAACAACGAACTTAACTGTATTACACCTAGCACCACCACTCTGAATACCATTAGGAAGAAAACTAACTTAAGTAACAGTGGAAACAGTATCCTAGCTGGACACTGTGAGTCTGAAGACAAAAAGAACTGTGATGCTAGGGGTGAGACAAGGAAAATACAAGGGGAGCCTGGAACAACTTGTGGTGCCATAGAGCAAGTAAGTACTCAGAAAAACGATGAGAGCCTGTTGATAGGACACAGAAGCATACCTGAAGGAGATCTTAACTAAGGAGCCAATGCTGGAACAGTAAGTAACTAAATAATGATGATATTGGATTGTAACTCATAGAATAAAGTGAATATCCATTGTCCATGCTGATACAAATACATAATCAAATAAATAAATAAATGAGAGAATGGGTAGCTCTTCCTTCAGTAGAATTTTAATAAATGTAGACGAAAAGAAATAGATAATTACCTTTAGGCAAACACCACAAAGATCCACAGGTGGATATTAAGGTCAGTGGGCATAAATTTGTGGACAACCTGAAATATATCCCCCAAGGTACTTAATAATTAGAAAAGATAGTAACCCTATAGTGTAAAAACCAGGCAGGCACCAAGTAAACCAAGAGATATAAATGTAAACATAAACCAAGGTAAATATCACCAGTAATAAGACATACCAATGTCTTGAATTCCTTCATGTGATGGACACAAAACTAATATTTATGTTCTGGCTAAAAATTATATACCCTCATTCCAACCATGAGGATACTGGACAAACCTAAAGTGAGGGACATTAAATAAAATAACTGAAATAAATTTATTTATTTTTTTGTTTGTTTATTTTGAGTTGGAGTCTCACTGTCACCCAGGCTGGAGTGCAGTGGCATACTCACAGCCACCACAGTCTTGACCTGCTGGGCTCAGGTTATCCTTCCGCCTCAGCCTTCCAAGTAGCTGGAGTTACAGGCATGCCATCATGCCCGGCTAATTTTTCTTGATTTATTGTAGAGATGAGGTTTCACCAAGTTGCCCAGGCTGGTCTCAAACTCATGGGCTCAGGTAATCCTCTCACCTTGGCCTCCCAAAGTGCTGGGATTATAGGCGTGGGCCGCTGCACAGCCAAATAATATTCTTAAAAATATCACGGTCGGCCAGGTGTAGTGGACCACTCCTGTAATCCCAGTACTTTGGGATGCCGAAGCAGGAGGACTGCTTGAGCCCAGGAGTTTGAGACCAGCCTGGACAACATGGTGAGACCTCGTCTCTACAAAAAGAATAAAAAAACATTACTCAGGTGTGGTGACAAGTGCCTGCAGTCCCAGCTACCTGGAAGACTGAGACTAAAGGATCATCTGAGCCCAGGAGGTCGAGGCTGCAATGAGCAGTGATCGTGTCATTACACTCCAGCCTGGGACACACAGCAAGACTTGCACTTAAATTGGAAAAAAAAAAAAATATCAAGGAAGACAAGAAACTAAGGAATTGTTACAGACTACAGGAGGCCCAGGAGAAATAACTAAATGCAACATAGGATCTTGGATAAGATCCTGGAATGACAACAGAACCTTAATTGAAAAGCTGATGAAAATCAATCACATAAGCCAGGCTCGGTGGCTCAGCCTGTAATCCCGCACCTTTGGGAGGCTGAGGTGAGTGGATTGCCTGAGCTCGCGGGTTCGAGACCCACCTGGGCAGCGAGACTTCATCTCTACAATAAATCAAAAAATCAGCCAGGCATGGTAGCGCATGCCTGTAATGCTGGCTACTTGAAGGCTGAGGCGGAAGGATCGCCGGAGCCCAGCAGGCAAGGCTGCAGTGGCCGGGAGCGGCCACTGCACTCCAGTCTGGGCAACCAAATGAGACTCCAACTCAAAAAAATAAATAAATAAAAAATAAAAATAAAAATAAAAAAATAAAAAATCAATCACATATGTAGTGTGCAGCTGGTAATACCGTACCAATGTTAGTTTCCTGTTCTTGATAATTGTGCTACGATTATGTAAGATGTTAACTTCAGGGGAAGCAGAGTGAAGGACATAGGAAACTTTTTGTATTACTGTGGCAGTTTTTCTCTAATCTTAGTTTACAATAAAAAGCTTAAAAAGAAATAACCATTTAGATTATATATTTATCACCTGTAAACAATGTGAGAATGGTAACCATTTATGTAACAAACCCCAGAAAATCACTAAAAAGAGCTTTAAAAAAAATACAGAAATTGAATAAAGATGAGGGAAAAAAATTCATTTCTGACTCCCATCCCAGCAGTTACATTTTCACAGGATATTACATTCACCAGTTAAAACTCACAAGTTTCCAAAATCTTAACAGTATGGTTTTCATGGTCTAAAAACACATGATAAAGAACTGTACACTTTGGGCACCTCAGCACCCTGATCCAGAATGGTAAGCGATGGTGTTTCCTGGCCATCTCTGGCCTGGAATTTGGGAAGCCTAGGTCTTAAACTCAGTTGTGGCACTTGGCATACAATGCCCTTTCTAGGTCTCAGTTTCCTCTATTGTCTGAGGTTTGGACTAGACAAGGGTTCTGAAAGCTAACTAGCCCACTGTTGTACTGTCCAGGAGCAAAGAATGGCTTTTACAGGTTTATTTTTCTTTTTTCATTTCTTTTTTTTTTTTGAGTTGGAGTCTCACTCTGTCACCCAGACTGGAGTGCAGTGGCTGCTCCAGGCCACTGCAGCCTCAACCTAATGGGCTCCGGCGATCCTTCCAGTTCAGCCTTCCAAGTAGCTGGAGCTACAGGCACGCGCTACCACACCTGGCTAATTTTTTGATTTATTGTAGAGATGAGGACTTGCCAAGTTGCCCAGGCGGGTCTCGAACCCGCGGGCTCAGGCAATCCACTCACCTCAGCCTCCCAAAGCACGGGATTACAGGCTGAGCCACTGAGCCCGGCTTTCTTTCTTCTTTTTATTTTTATTTTTTGAGACAGTCTCATTCTGTCACCCAGGCTGGAGTGCACTGGCATGATCATAGCTCACTGCAACATTAACCTCCTGGGTTCAAGTCATCCTCCCACCTCAGTCTCCCCAATAGCCAGGATTACAGACATGCCACCACGCCTGGCTAATTTATTTTTTGTAGAGGTGGGGGTCTTGCTATGTTGCCCAGGCTGGTCTTGAACTCCTGACTTCAAGTGATTCTTCCATCTAGGCCTTCCAAAATGCTGAGATTATAGGTGGGAGCCACCTCACCAGCGGTGTTTTACATTTTAAGGGTTGAAAAAAAAATTTGTGACACATGAAAATTATATAAAATTCAAGCCGGGCACAGTGGCTCACACCTGTAATCCCAGCAATTTGGGAGGCCGAGGCAAGAGGATTACCAGGGACCCAGGGTTTCAGACCAGCCTGGGCAAGTTGGCAAGACCTAGTACAATAAATCAAAAAATCAGCCAGACCTGGTGGCTGTGATTCCAGCTACTTGGAAGGTGGAAGCAAAGGGATTGCCTGAGCCCAGTAGGTGGAGGCTGCAGTGGCCGAGAGCATGCCACTCACTCCAGCCTGGGCGACAGAGACTCTGACTCAAAAAAAAAAAAAAAAGAAAAAGAAAAGAAAATTTTATAAAATTCAAACGTCAGTGCCCATAAATAAAAATGTATTGGAACACCGCCCCTCTTACGTATTGTCTTTTGCTATATCCACACTACAGTACCAGTGTCGAGTAGTCAGAGTATGGTTCCCAAAGCCTAAAATACTTACAATTATAAGTACTATCATACTTACTATATTTACAACACATTATAATATAAATATTAATATATTTACAATAGAAGTTTGTCGATCTATGAACGAGACCACTCTAAGAATATTCTATCTGTAACCAAAACAATCACATTGAAGGAATCTTGGCCGCATGGAATCCGACGGTCGCAAACTTACGACCCTTACTAACCCTGGGCCTGAAGAGTTAAGTGACCCTCTAAAGCCACTCCAGACAACTGGGGATGTCAAGTGAGCTCTACCTAGCCAGGGCCCGCCTCCTCCCGGGAGACAGGGAGAGCAGTGATCAAGATTTTCATTCTGGAGGCGCCTGACCGACTGGGTGACTTGGAGCAAGTCATTTCACGTTCCCCGACCTCAGTAAATGGCACTTTAATAACAGCACTTACCTCTCAGGGCTGCTGTGAAGGACGAGAGGAGAGAGGCTCTGCACCCCGCAGACGCCGGATCACTGGTGGCTCGTGCTGTTACTGTGAAGCTCTCCCGAGGCTGGGACCCATCCTGGGCAACCCAAGGCAGCAGCGAGAGCCGGAAAGAGGCCCTTGAGGAGGGCCAGGAAGCTTGGCCTCGCCCCTCCGGCTCTCCGACCTCGGTTTCCCCGACTACGGCTCTGGGGCTGCCCAAGAAACCTCGGTGTCCTCATGCAGCTCGGCCCGCGCCAACAGCCCCTCGGGCCTGCGCCCGGGCTCGGTCGAGCCTCTCCCCCCACCCAGGTGCTGACACCAAACCAGCAGCCTCGGAACTCACCATACGTCTCCACAGCAACTACTTGTCCACCCGACCCCCGCGCCGGCCGGCTGCGCGCCTGACAACAAAGCGCGCTCCCATTGGCCCCAGGGACTGCTCCACCAGCCAATCAGCGCAGGCTCCCGAGCCGCTCTCCCGCCAGACAGGCGCGGTGGGCCTTTGGGCGGCACCTCTCCGAGCACCTCGGCGCGTCTGTCAAACTGGGGACTTGCGCTTGTTGGTTCCGGAGCCGGACTCTCGGTCCATGAGTGCCAGTGCCCAGCGCCAGTTCGCAGTTGGACTCTGGGCTCCACCGCTCGCAGTGCGCAGCGCCTGGTCCCGAACAGTCGCTAAGTGATGGGCTGCGTGTTGTTGCCACGACCTGGGAAAGGTGCTCTGAAGGCAGGGAAACTTGGGGGGCCAGGGAGGGAGGGTTTCATCCTTATTCATTGTGTTACCCGCGCCCGACCTCCGCGATAAGGACTGGAAGCCCAAAAGGCACAGATACAAACTATGGAAACGGGAAAAAAGAAGACGCGGTAAACGAACAGGGGATGGGGAGCAGGGTAAGAATTCCAGAGCTGAAGAGGTTCCAGAGTCGAAGTGCTTCTGACAAGGGTCCCATGCTGAGAGGTTACTGTCTTCGGAGATAATAAGGAGGCGTCTCCGGAAAGGGCTTCCCACTGTGGTTGACTCATTGCTACTCGAGTCCGGCAAGGATGATTTAAATAGGAACGAATGGTATGGCTTCTTTTTAGTCTTAATAAAGACAATAAAACCATGGTGAAGACCTCAGTCAGTTCAGTACAATAAATATGAACAGACTTACTAGATGTTTCAAAAATTAGTGAGTCACAAAACTTGACTTTCAGAAGAGTAGGGCAGGTGAACAGAAGCATAAACAGTTTCAAAACTGCGTGGAATTAATGTGCAGTCTTGGACGGAGTTTCCACCAACCGTGCTGGAGTGAAACAGTTGAAAAAAGGTGGGAAGGGCAGTCCAAGCTGCAGGGAGCTGTGTGGCAGTTTCTGGGGTGAGAAACTGCAGATCATGCAGGAGCCTCAGGCAGCACAGTATTCCCATAAGGAAAAGCATAGGGCCATGATGGGGAGAGAGAGCTCTGGAGTGAGGAGAGCCCAGTCCAAACAAGCAAGCAGATAACATATTACTCTTACTACAGTGAGGTTGGTAGATTCAATATGGGCAGGATAGACAGGGACTGCTGCCTTGTGGTCTTGGGAGAGCTAGGCCTGAATCCCATCCTTGGGGACTGCAACCATTTATTCATATTCAACCCACAAATATTCCCGGAGCTCCTTGTGGAAGCAGGACACCCATGAAACATGTTGGCAGAAGAATGCATGCAAAAGCAGTTGGGTCTGGGAGCCAAGGAAACTCCAAGACCTAGCTCACCCAGGCTTGACTGCAGTGGCACACTCATGGCCACCCCAGCGTCTACCTGCTGGACTCCCCCTCACCATTCCAAGTAGCCTGAACTACAGGCGTGTGCTACCATGCCCTGCTAATTTTTGATTTATTGTAGAGATGAGGTCTTGCCAAGTTGCCCGGGCTGGTCTGAACCCACAGGCTCAGGTAATCTACCCACCTCGGCCTCCCAAAGTGCTGGGATTACTGGCTGAGCCACCAAGCCCGGCATAAGACCCTGAGGACAATAAGAGTCCTCAGGGGTGGTCAGATACAAACAGCAGCCATGTTCCATTAGAAACGAATTTTATTAACGATGTAGACACAGACAAAATCTGAATCTGGTATTCACTGGCACACTAAAGACATGAATTAGCAGGTCCTAAAGCCCAGCCTGCCCTGTTCCCTGGCGTGGTATAGCAGACTATAGAGACAGAATGGCCCAGGCCACCCAAAGCCAAAGACAGGAGTCTCAGGAGGTCAGCAGAGTCTGCAGGAAGGTCCAGCTGCCTGCATCTCCCCACAGGCCTGCACATGGGCATGGACAGCAAAGGCTCCAGGCTGATCACACTACCCCCAGATCTGAGCAGTCTAAACATATCAGACAGCAGCCCTGAAGATGGAAATCACCTACCTCCAGGTTCCCTAAGATGTCCTCCTCATCCACCAGCCTGCTGCCCATGGTGGCCCAGGATGCCCAGGAGGAGTACAGGAAGGTAAAGAAGTCATGTTTGAACAATGAAGTTTTCTTCATTTATTTGGCATGAGGATGGGTAAGAGGACTATGAGGTCACAGACATGACTGCGTGAGGCGGGTGCCTGAAGCTGGTATCCACCAGGCCCTCGCTCTGCCAGAAGGCCTCTCTGGAAAAGGCAACCATCTCACAGATGCCCAGGATTCCTCTATGCCAGTCATAAAAAAGTCATGACCGTCCCTTTCTTGCCAATCTGCCAGGGCTCCAACAGGGAAAAGCGGATAATTATCCTTCAGGAGATAAGAGAAAAAGATGTCATTAGCTCTTCAGCCAACACTTTACCTTGCAAGACCCCTACCAGGTACTCCCACTGTGGGCTCTCAGGACTGCCTGTCTCAGCCCGCCAGGCATTTGGTAAGCCTGCTCATCCCAGCAATGATCTTCCTGGACCCCCACAGGATAGTGGGACTGTCAGGCATTGGATGATGACCGAACATCAGCATGGCCCACCCAGGACACACCCTCAACACAGCAGCCTCAATGTGTATGCTGCAAGTTCAGTCATCTCTATTGGTCTGTGGACCCAGGGCAGCCTACCTCCTCCTGACTGCAAGCTCCCTAAGGGCATGCACAGTGCCTCAGTCAACTGTTTTCTCAAAGCCTGGCTCAAGGCCAAGCACAGGGTGACCCCTGACTAATGTATGTGGAATAAACATGTCCCTCTCACAGAGGTGACAAGAAGTCTCCAGGGAAGAGCACCAGAGCTTGGGACAGCCTGGCTGGAGACAGAGGAGGGGTGTATGACAGCCTTCAGCTTCCCATCGTAAAGCAGCATAATGGAGATACCTACCCTCATGGGGATGGCATATCTACACAAGGGGAGCATGGACAGAGCTCATAAGGATCAAATGGAATCATGTAGTAAGTATTTGTACATTTTTTATTGTTAAAATTATAGTTGTCCCTTGATATTTGTAAGGAATTGGTCCCAGGACCAAGAATACCAAAATCCAGATACTCAAGCCCCTTAAATGGTGTATTTGGATATATCCTAGGTACATCCTCCCATATACCTTAAATCATCTCTAGATTCCTTATAATAACTAATGCAATGTACACACTATTTAAATAGTTGTTATACTGTATTGTTCAGAGAATATGGAAAAAAGGTTGTACATGTTCAGTACAGATACAATTGTCCTTTTTTTTTTTTTCTCAAATACTTTAGTCCATAATTGGTTGAATTTAGCATTGTAAAACCCACAGATATGGAGGGCTGACTGTATTCTCTCCCTAGCTTGCGGACCAGGTGTGAGCACCCACCAGGATCAGCTATTCCTCAGTAGCCTTTCTGGGACAACAAAGGTTCCATTATGGAAGGTCCTTTCAAGCTTCTCATGCCCATACTTCATCATGTACTTTTCTCAAAAATATTTTTCACCCAAGAGAGGAAATTTTTTTTTTTTTTGAGTTGGAGTCTCACTCTGTCGCCCAGACTAGAGTGCAGTGGCCGCTTCCGGCCACCGCAGCCTTGCCTGCTGGGCTCCGGCGATCCTTCCGCCTCAGCCTTCCAAGTAGCTGGAATTACAGGCACGCGCTGCCACGCCCGGCTGATTTTTTGATTTATCGTAGAGATGAGGTCTCGCTGCCCAGGCGGGTCTCGAACCCGCGGGCTCAGGCAATCCACTCATCTCAGCCTCCCAAAGGCGCGGGATTACAGGCTGAGCCACCGAGCCCGGCTCAAGAGAGGAAATTTTAAACCTGTCACAGAATGCCAGATTTGGGTTGAAGGGGCTTCTTATGGGGAAGGGAGGTCATTTCACCTATCTACACTGTATTCACAAAAGAGGAGGTCGCAAACCTGAAATGACTTATTTCCAGGTTTGCCTGGAGTCCCCTAGCTGTGCTGGGGTCCAGAATCTAGGTGTCTAGACATCCAAGCCAATGCTCTTTTCACTACTCTGTGACCATCCCCAGAGCCTCAGCTGGAACCTAGTTAGGCCACAGGACATACCCAGAATTCCTCTGGCCAGCCTGGAAAAGTTCTCCTTGAAAATCAGAGTTCAGTCAGGAGTACCTACGCCGCCAGGTGTCAAGGCAGGTAGAGCATTGCAAGACCATCCCACATAGCCCTTTCAGTGAGTGCCCCTGGGTAATGGTTCAAATACAGCCTTCCCAGTTCACAGATGGAAACACTGACGAACAGGGTCAGAAATTCATTCAATCCTGCAGCCACTCTGAAGATGGACCTGAGGGGCCTGAGGGGTCAAGGGGCCGAATGTGTCCTTCCTGGGCAGGACAAGGAATGTATGTTTTCCCCGGGGGTGAGATCACTGCCTCTTGTCACACAGCAGTCCCAAAACGGATCCTCTTGCTACCCTACCCCTACGCACTAGTCCTGGTCCAAGGCCAGCTCCTTGGTGAGGAACTCGAAGAAGTGGGCACTGTGGCTGCGGTTCTCCTCTGCTGTACCCACCACGCCAATGGAGGAGACGAACAACTGCGCGCAGGGATCCACGGAGCCGTTCAGCGACATGGTCAGACCTGGCCGCACCGTCACGTTCACGCGCTGCAAGAGACACGAAAGTTTCGCCCGAAGCTGGAGGCGGCCAGGCTAACTCTGAGGACCTGGGCGCGAGCGCCTAAACGCATGGTGTCCGCAGGGTCAGGGACTTGGTCACGTGTCTTCCCTGGAGGTCACGTCGGGGTCGTGGCTGAGAGGGTGACAAGGGGCAGACGTGGGGAAAGGGAGTCACACGATCATAAGACATAAATCCGCTTGGTGGGCGGATTGGAAGGGTGCCTAGGGAGAGTCAGGGTCGCTGTGGGGAAGGCGGGGCAGAGACAGAGCCAGACCCCTGGTGCACCAACCTCCCCTCGCCCCGTGCTCCCTGGCCCACGCTCACGTCCTCAGGTTTGCCCAGGATGGCGGCAGCGGCCGCGCAGGGCCGTTTCTCCAGCCCCGCGGGCACTCGGTTGGCGGGCAAGTTCGTGTCCAGCTCCAGGAACGGCATATTCCGCAGGAAAGCGCTAGCGGCGTTGGAAGGTAAAGAACCCCGCCAAGGCTCGCAGGCCGGAGAGCTAGGGCGGGCGCCAAGTAAACCAGGTCCCCATTGACTGAGCGGAGACTCAACGCTCCCTGATTGGCTGTCGAGGCTACACCCCGCTTCTGCCGACAACAGTCACGTGCTTTGGCTCAGCTTTCCGGAAGTCCTTTCGCCCGGCCCCGCCCACCGCGGCCGGGTGGGCTCCAGCTCCCGTCGAATGGACAGAGATTTTTCTCTCCTCCGGCTTTCAACGTTGTGGTCTCCTGGTTCCTAGCCCATATTCGGACAGAGGTCTGAACACTCCTCAAACACAAACACACTTGTAGGGGCCTCCCCTAAGCTCGACCCTAACAACCATCCCCACGGGAGTTATAAGATTTTTTTTAATGTAAGTTGCCTTTTCAAAGTCAGGCAATTTCATGTTCAATGTGAAATGGAGACCTGATGACATGGTGATGCATGCCTGTAGTCTCAGCTACACAGGAGGCTGAGGCGGACGGATTGCCTGAGCCCAGGAAGTCAAGGCTGCGGTGAATCATGATCATGCCACTGCATTCCAGCCTGGATAACAGAGTGAGCCCCTAACTCAAAAAAGAAAAGAAAAAAAAAGCTTTACTTTTTTCTAACATATCTTTACCAAGATCTGCTCCAGTTTCTTGCTTATTTTACCTTTAATCCTTCTCCTCCTCCCCCTTTGGAGACAGGGTCTAGTTCTGTCACCCAGGAATCAAGGCACATTGAGGGAAGCACTCCTTGACTCTGCCTTGGTTTCCCCTCTGAGAAATAAGTTTGCTGGATCATTCTCTGGCATTCCTGAATCTGGTGTCCCTGTCCCCCATGGCTCACCTTCTGCCACATGGCCTGGGAGCAGATCCTCCACAGGGTTGTGTGCTGCCACTACAGGTACTCATCCACATGGGCGCAGGCCTGCAGGTCCTGGGGGTACCAGTCATCAAGGGCTTTGTACTTGTGGCTCAGATATAGCAAGGTGGCCATGACTGGGAGGACACAGCAGGAGTAGAAGATATGCCCTGATCACTCTTCATTCATTTTGTGGGGGCATTTTCACTATCCCCATGATACAGAGCAGGAATGTAAGGCTCAGAGAGGTTAGGTAACTGCCCAGGGTCACACAGCTCTACCTTGGGCCAGCCCATCATCTGAGCTAAGGACAGCAAGTAAGAAGCAAAATGGAGCCGGGCTTGGGAGGCTGAGGTGAGTGAATTGCCTGAGCCCGCGGGTTCGAGGCCCTCCTGGGCAACTTGGCGAGACCTCATCTCTACAACAAATCAAAAATTAGCAGGACGTGGTAGCACGTGCCTGTAGTTCCAGCTACTTGGAAGGCTGAGGCAGAAGGATCACCAGAGCCCAGCAGGTCGAGGCTGCCGTGGGAGGGAGCGGCCACTACACTCCAGTCTGGGTGACAGAGTGAGACTCCAGCTCAAAAAAAAAAAAAAAAAAAAAAGAAGCAAAATGGCATGAATTTCAGAAGGGGCCAGGAGCTCAGGGAAGGTTTCGAGGAAGAAGGGGTACCCAATGTGAGTCTTGAAGGAAAAAAGCAACTTGGCTGCCACTCTCCAACATATCCCAAGCATGGACAGTGCCATGAGCAAGGCCACTGCCTCCTGACACTCTCCTAGGGCTGTGAAAAGGCCTCCTAAGGGACATGGGGGCAGTGCTTTCCACCCTGTCCCCCCTCCCCTCTACCTGCCCAAAGCCTCCAGTCCCTTCCCCCAGGAAGTCTTCCCCTGGCCTCGCTTCCCATCGTGTCCGGCCTGTGCAGCCTGAGCCCCAGAGCTCATCACACCCCATAGGGATTGGCTGTCCAGCGACCACAGGCTCTGGAGCCAAACGGCTCTGTGATACAGCTCTACCATGGGGCACTATGTGACCGCAGTACAGGATACCTCCATTCAGCCACCAACCAGGCTGACCTTGGCTCCCATCTGTCCCACCCACTTTTAACCCTTCAGCAAACCCTGCAGTTCGACTTTCAAGAACGGTCAGAACTGACAACTCCCACCATGCGCCACCACCACTACCATGAGGTCCCAGCGCCAGATACCAGGTGACCACAGCAGCCTTCTCTCCCTGCCAGAGAGATCCTTTAAAATATAAGTCAGATCACTGCTCTCTTCTGCTTAAAATGCTCCAATGGCCCCATCCACCCGCGACAAGAACCCAAGCCTGCCCTGTCTCCCATTCTGCCCTCACCTCCAGCTCTTCTCACCCCAGCAACGCCTGCCCCCTTACTCCCCAGGCTGCAACCCCCTGAGGTGAGCATTGACTCACCTCAGAGCCTTAGCCCTTGCTCTTCCCTCCAACCACAACACCCTTCCCCTCCTGCTGGCACCTCTGTTCCTGTGGGTCTCTGCTTAGATGCCACCTCCTCCAAGGGGCCTTCCCTCAACAGCTTATTCAAAACTGCACCCACCCCCACTCTCACCCTGTTTATTTTCTCCCCGGCACTCATCCACCCCTGATGTGTTACATGTTCACATGGGTTACTGTCAGCTCTCCCTTCTAGAATGTGGGCAAGGCCATAGACATGTTCACGGCTCAAGCCCCAGGGTCTAGATGGGACCTGGCCCTGACTCTAGCTTGCTGGGTGTTCCCTCAACTCCCCAGAGAAATAACACTTGCCCCATAAGATTTTCAGGCAAGAAGCAGGCTGCGCCCTTTACAAATCCCTCACCTCATCCAGCCTCAGTTTCCTCATCTGTACAATGCAGGTGGGATGCTATAACTTCTACAGCTTCTCCCAGCCCTGGGCATCTCTGCCTGCCTCAGCCCACTCTCTACCCTGGGGCTGGCTCAGGTGCTTGGGACCTACAAGTCATGACCCAAGCCATCAACAGTGGACACATGGCCCAACAGCAGCCCAGGGACCCATTACCTCTCAGCCAAGGTGAAGTCCCCATCCTTCGAGGCCAGCACTATCCTCAGGGCGTTCCCTTTGGCAAAGGCATTGCTGTAGTGCTGATCTAGGGAGAGATCAGTGAGGAGAGCGAGGAGGAAATTCCTGAGTCCTCTGGGGTCTCCCCCTGCCCTCCACCCCAAAATCCAGGCTCTAGGTTTCTGAGACCCCTATCTGGGGGGCATAAGGGAAGAGAAGACCACTGTGCTAGTCACTGGATCAAAGACCCTGACCCTGTCAGTGGCCTACCTTTCCTGTGCCCAACCCCTTGGAGCATGGGGAAAGGGTGATTCCCTGGAGCTATAGTCCTGTAGGGTGATGGGTCCTCCTCACCCAGGTTACTTAAGAGTGTTCTGTCCACTGTTTGAACCCTAAAGTTTGGGTGGTAGGCCAAGAATGTGGTGTCCAGCCAAGGACCAATATCCCCAAGAACCTAAACATCCCAGACTGTATATGGAAACACATCAAGATACCTGCATCTACCTACTACCTGAATTCAACCCCCTCCAGGGGGTATCCTCCTACCCCTGCCTAGATCCCTTCCACTTGTACATCTTTTGTGTCTTCCTTACTATTGTTCTGCTTCAATATGTGTGATAGCATCTCAGTGTATACAGTAGGCAGAGCCAGAAAATTAGCTGAAAAGCAGCTTGGAGATGGGTGACAGGGCAAATCTCTGGAGCTGTTCTGCTGCCACCCAGGAGTGCCCTGTATGTAAGTTCTAATAAACTCATCTACTCACCAAGCTGGAGTTGACCAAGTCATTCTTTGGTCTCTTGGCTCCTTCTCAGTTTGGTGGAAATGTTTTATACAGTCCCAGGTTCTTCCTGTAACAAATCCACTTCCTACTCCCAGACAGTTCTATCCATTACCAGGATGAGGGGGGGTTGCTCCCAGCGTGAGATGGTCGACATCATGTTCTTGTATTCACGTCTGGAATGAATTTGCAAACAGAGGCAGAGAAGCGGGATAAATAAGTAGCTTTATTGAGTGGAGAAGACTACACTCCCAACAAAAGGGAGTGGGTAGACACGGGCTGCGGAAAGCTGCTGCTTCAGTTCCCAACTATTGTTGAGCTATAACTTTTATTTTTGTGGGTGTTGAGAAGTGGGTTTGAAGTGGGTTTTTCCTGTAAATGAGTGGTTTTAGGGCTGAATCTGTGTTACTCCTCCCTCATGTCAGGTGGGGTAGTTTTAGGCCTTATAGGGTCGCACAGGGACTGTTATGGCACCCTGGTGAGTGAAGATTTAATAAAACCACAATGCTAATGATATTATAATGAGCATATAATGAAGGTAAAAGTGGGTCGTGATTATCTCAGTTAACCTTGGCTATTGATGTGCATGCTCCAGGTGGTCTCTAAGCTAGTTCCTGCCTTGGTGGTCAGCTCTTGACCACGAGCATCCTGGATGAAAGGACCAAACTGCTGCAAGTGTGTCCGATAAGAGTCTAACAGGATGGGGTGCAGTGGCTCATACCTGTAATTCCAGCACTTTGGTCATCCTCATCCAGGTGAGAGGATTGCCTGAGTCCAGGGATTTGAGACCAGCTTGGGCAACTTGGCAAGACCTTGACTCTACAATAAATCAAAAAATTAGCTGGGTGGGGTGGCATGCACCTGTAATTCCAGCTACTTGGAAGACTGAGGTGGAAGAATCACTAGAGCCCAGCAGGTTGAGGCTGCAGTGGCCATGAGTGTGTCACTGTACTCTAGCCAGGCCAACAGAGTAGATTCCAATTCAGAAGAAAAAAAAAGCATCTAACAGGTAGCTGTGAAATTTCCTATAGCTAGGCCACTTGCCTGTGTGTGTGGTTTTACAGCAGCTGCTCCAGGTGTTAATGAGCTTGGAGCTTTCCTACAGCCCTGGTTTCCCTAGCCTAACCTGCCTACTCTATCATTCATAAGACAGACCTTCCAGTCTCTTCCCTGGGCTCTAGACTTGATCTCGCTGATCCATCTTCCTATCCCAGGTAGGAATCAGGCCCTTCAGACCAGGCTGGGTGACCTGTCCACACCCCAGAGCTGTCCCCAGTCCTCAGGCCACCCTCACTCTTGCCAGAAACACCTGCCCCATTCGGCCACCCAGCCTCCAGTGACTCAGCTCTTCTCCCTTTCCTGTACCAAACTCTAAAGGTTGCCTCCTCAGTGAGGGTGCCCAGGTCTTACTCACTTCCTCATGTACTCCCCAGCCCAGGCCAGTGCTGGAGGCTGCATTAGGTGCCAGTTATGGGTGTGGATTGAGGGTCTCAGTCAGGCCTGGTTCCGGTGTGATCATAGGTCTACCTAGGGAGCGCTTTGCTCTTCTACTGAATGATACAATCACCCCTGCCCATTCTCCCCCTAGAAACTGCCTCCATGTCCAGCCTGTCCTGCATCAGGTAACCCAAGCTGTGGTACCAAGGGCAGCAGGTGGAAGGCTTCATCAGAGCAGGGGACTTCCTGGGCAGGCTCTGGCTCTGGCACCTGCTCTACTATCTAGTTATAGCCCGGCCTTCTCCACTGATTTCTGCTCCAGTTGCATCTTTCTTGGCTAGGAGACACTGCAGCTCAGGGTGAGGGTGCTGTCCTTCCCCTTTGACTTGTCACAGGGTTTTCCAGTTCCCTCAGGACCCTGCAACCTCTAAGGAACAGCACATCCAGCTGAGTGAGAACTCCCATGAGAAAGAGCAACTCAGAAGCAGGAAAAATAAAAAGCAGAAGAATGGTAAGGAAGACTTAAAAGTGGAAGGGATTTAAGCAGGGGCAGTAGTAAAGAGAAGCTCCCCTAGAGGGGGTGGGATCCAAGTAGAACGACTCTCTCCTACTGGTAGATGCAGAAACTCAAGAGACTGGGACTACTTCACTGGAGGGGATAAGGGGAGCATTTGGGCCCCCATTCCACTTCCTTGCCCCCCCCATACCCACTCTGCCTCTTAACTTGTATTTGAAGCAAGTTTTGTATTCAGTGGGCTAAGATTAAGGTTCTTTTAAAATTCATAAGTGATAACTGATGCGACCGTTTCCACATTGGAGAATCTGACGCTCTCCCTGTCGGTCTGCACATCTGACCGGGGAAAGTGGCGCTGGCAGGCAGGACTCCGCCTACACATCAGGACCCAGACAACCTCCCCGCTCCTGGGGACGCCCACCAAGCCCACCTCTGATCAGCCCCACAGGCGTAGCTCGAAGGGGACGCCATTCTTCTTGGCGAAGATGTAGACGGCGCGGCAGGGCTGGGGCAGCAGGTCCAGGTAGAGCTCCAGACCCGTGGCAGAGGCGACAGGAAAGGAGGGCGAGCAGACCTAGGGGACGAGTCTGGGGTACAGGCCGGGAACAGGAGCAGGGTCAGGAACGGCTGGGGCAGGCAAGAACCGCCGGGTCGCCCAGCTACAGCGGCTGGGCAGCCCAGAGCCCGGTCACGCCTTGGTCTGCTACTGGTTAGCTCCAGAGAACTTTGAGCCAATCAGCGCGCCTCCACTCTCGCATCTCAGCTCTCCCGGCATCCAGGCTGTGGGTATCTTCCTCTAGTGAAGAAGGCACAGACAGACCTGGAGTCTGACCCGGAGTGTTGTTGCCGGGTCACACCCTTCCCTGGACCTCAGTGTCCACATTCGTCAAATGGAGCAGTGAGAATGGTCATGAGAGGCAGGACGCCAAGGGCACTTCTGGCACCGGCTTGCAGGGGATTCAGGGTCGAAAGGCCTGGGCTGCCTGAGGTGGGCCCAACTCTCTTCCCTCCTCCCAGAGAGAGAGGTATGAGAGAGAAGGGGCTTCACAGGTCCCAGAACACAAAGGGAGGAGGAGAAAGGAGATGCAGCAGGCTCCTTCCTAACTCTGTGCCTGGGACCAGTGACCAGGATGGGGCCTGGGGTGGAAGGTGCCTGACCTTATGCTCCATGCAGAGGTCAGGCCATACCCCGTGAAGGATGGAGCCTTCCCTCCCAATCCGTGGGGTCATATTCATTACACTCTGCTAATACCTCCCCAGATGGCTGAGGCCTACCCAGAGGTTTCCAAGGGCGCCCAGGATTGCACAGCACTTCTCCACCCCCTTTGCTGGGCCAAGTCCCTCCAACTGCAACCCTGTGGATTCTGAGGCCAGTGGCTATGACACTGTCAATTCCCCAAAAGCCTCCTGAGGTGAGAAGACCCTATCCCCAAATCCAAGACTCAGAGACAGCTCCTTGGCAAGAGGAGAAGTTATTGGAAAACTGGAGAATAAGTTTGTCTCTTTGGTCCCCCATGGTCCCATTTAAGGAGGACCTGCCCTCTCTCCCCCAAGGATAGTGTCCTCCTGGTCTTAGTACTGCAGCTCTCTCCAGATTGAAAGGGGCCACATTCTCCACCACCTTCAGCAGCCTGCCTTTCTCCACAAGTCACCTTTGGCCAGGATTACCGCAACATTCAGTCTCCCTGCTTCCTCTCTGACTGCCTTTCAGTCTAACCCCTACCAGCAGCCAGAATTTTTTTTTTCTTTTTTTTTTTAAAGACAAAGTCTCACTCTGTCCCCTAGGCTGGAGTACGGTGGCATGATCACATGATCGCTGCAGCCGCAAACTCCTGGGCTGAAGTAATCCTCTGACCTCAGCATTCAGTGTAGCTTGGCCTACAGGTGCATGACACCATGCCTAGCTAATTTTTAAAAATGAAATTTCTTTTGTAGACATGGGAGTCTCACTATGTTGCCCAAGCTGGTCTCAGACTGCTGGCTTCAAGCCGTCCCCCTGCCTTGGCCTCCCAAAGTACTGGGATTACAGGCATGAGTCACCACATCTGGCCCAGAATATTATTCTAAAACACAATCAGATCATTTCATTCCTATTTACAGTTTACAGCCAAGCTCCTAGGCATAGCATTTATAACTATAACTGGATCCTGATCAGGAGAGCTGCTATTTAGATTTTCTCCTCCTGACCAGTTCCTCAGGAGAGATGCAGGACTCATAACTAACAATCAGTAAGGGCCATGTCCTAGGAGGCTAACTCAGCCAACTGATGGGTCACCATACCTATGGCCAACACATGTGGATGCCTGCGGACCCCTGTGCTGTCAGAGAAATAACTTTCTCCAAGAATTAGAAGACTACAGGTCATTTGTTAATTTCACTCTTGGCAACCTTCAGGGAGAAGCTGACTCACAGGATCTGAGAAGAGGGACTGTCTTTTTAACAGAATCCAAGATCAGGACCAGGACAGAGGAAGATCAAATAAATCACACATCAGAGTTGGAAGCAGAGGCTTAAAATGAAATGCAGTGATTAAGGGAGGCAAGGCTTGGGCGTGCGTCATTCTCATTGTGGCTTTCAGACAGCTGTGGAAGACAAGGTGGAGGTGGTGGCCTGGGGGGCTGAGGTGCTGTTGAACTCGGGCAAGTCTCAGGCAAGTTATTCCTGCTCCTGGGCCTGCCTCCTATGGGACACTGGTAACAGAGATGCTTTGTAAGCTGCTGAGGGCAGCACAGGAGTGGGGTTTTCAAGATCACTGAATCATGGCCAGCACCCTGGGCATCAGCTTCTGCTTTGTAGTAGGATCTGCAGGCGGAAAGTCCTTGGCCTTCAGAATGACCTCATGGGCCTCGCGGAAAAGGTCCTTCCCTACTGCTGCCTCCACGCGCTGTCGCCATGCAGCCAGCTTGGGTCGCCCTTCGAAGACTTGGCAGCCAGCACCCACAGGCTATGGGAAGAAAGGTATGGAATAGGAATGAATGGGTAAGGCCAAGGACAGGCAGCATCTGACCACAGAGTTCCAAAAAGGGTTTCCACACACAAGCACATTACCAGAGTTGGGGGAGGATGGGTGCAGCATAAGCAGGAATCAGCAACCAGTCAGGGCCCCCTGTCCAGGAGGCCCACCTGTCCACAGCACTTACGTGCATCAGCTCTGTGATGGCTACCAGATCAGCCAGGGAGATGTGAGGTCCAGTGAGGAAGGCCTTGTTCTGAAGGAACTTGTCCTCAAGCAACTGCAGAGTAACATCCAGCTCTGCCAGGGTGGCTGCCAGCACCTGAGGAGATACTGGCTCACCCATGAAAACAGGAAACATCACCTAGGGGGTGGGCAGGCAAAGTGGGGAGTTGGGGAAGAAGGGAGTTAGTTTTTATTTGCATTTCCCTAATTATTAGTGATGCTGAGCATCTTTCCATGTGCTTGTTGGACAAAATGATAATATTCTGAATATATTGGGTTAAGTAAAATATAATTTCTTTCTACTTTTCTTTTTTTGAGTTGGGGTCTCACTTTGTCACCCAAGATGGAGTGCAGTGGCATAATCATGGCTCACGCCAGCCTCAGCCTCCTGGACTCAGGCAATCCTTCCACCTCAGCCTCCTGGTAGTTGGAACTACAGGGATGCATGACCACACCTTGCTAATTTTTTTTTATTTTGCTTTATTGTAGAGACAAGGTCTCGCTATGTTGCCCACACTGGTCTCCAACTCCTAGGCTCAAGCAATCCTCTCATCTTGGCCTCTCAAAGTGTTGGGATTACAGGCATGAGCCATGGTGCCCAGCCTATTTTTATTTTTTAAATATGTCTACTAGAAAGTTTAAAATTACATACATGGCTCACTTTAAACTTCTATTGGACAGCATTTGACGAACTGAACTAAATTCCAGAGAGTCATGAGGCCTTCCTAGATAAGCCACTTTCATTCCAATTTCACTTGGACCCAAGCTGGCATGGAGAAAGACTGCCACAGGGGCCTTTCTGATTAAGCAGCAGTGTGGGGACTAAAAGCAGAGAGACTTCAGAGGCACAGTGGTAGCTGGTGATTAGATTCTAAAGCCCTGCTTGAGTGAGCTAGCAATCTAATCCCACATTCAAGATATTTGAAAGCAGAGATAAACTGAAACTAACTAAAGTCACAACTCACCCCACCTCTTGATTAGCTAGAAGAGAATAGCCTCACATCCTGGCTGTCTGACAAAGGGAAGTACAAGCCCTTTCTTGGAGTATTTATAACATAATTTAATCTCTATTCTTCCTTTTTTTTTTTTTTTGAGTCGGAGTCTCACTCTGTCATCCAGACTGGAATGCAGTGGCCGCTCCCGGCCACCGCAGCCTCGACCTGCTGGGCTCCGGCGATCCTTTCAAGTAGCTGGAACTACAGGCGTGCGCTACCACGCCCGGATAATTTTTTGATTTATTGTAGAGATGAGGTCTCGCCAAGTTGCCCAGGCGGGTCTCGAACCCGTGGGCTCAGGCAATCCACTCACCTCGGCCTCCCAATGAGTGGGATTACAATCTGAGCCACCAAGTTCAGCTTCTACTCTTCTTTTGTACATACTGGCTGGCACATAATAATACATTATGAGGCATGCAAAGAATCAGGAAAATGTGACCCATAATCAAGAGGGGAAAAAAAAAAAATTAATAGAAACAGACCCATAGAGAGGACCCAGGTATTGAAACTAGCTTACAAAAACTTTTAGGTAATAATGGTAAATATGTTAAATAACTTAGAAGAAAAGATAGATTCAATGGATGAACAGATGGTGAATTTCAGCAAAGAAATGGAAACTCTAAAAAACTAAGTGGGACTGGGCATGTTGGCTCATAACTGCAATCTCAACACTCTGAGAGGCCAACGCAAGAGAGTTGCTTAAGCCCAAGAGTTCGAGATCAGCCTCAACAATATAGTGAGACTCCATCTCTATAAAAAGAAAAAATTAGTTGGGCATGGTGATGCATGCCTGTACTCCTAGCACTTTGGGAAGCCGAGGCAGGAAGATGACTTGAGCCCAGGAGTTCAAAGCTGCAGTGAGCTATGATCACTGCACTCCAGCCTGGACAACAGAGGGAGACCCTGTCTCTAAAAAGCACCAAAAAAAAGACAAACAATAAAAACCAAATGGAATTTCTAGGACGAAAAAATCCATATCTCAGGCAAAGAATGTATTAAATGGACTCAACAACAATCTGGCACAACAGAGGAAAGAACCCATGAAGTCAAAGACAGGTCAGGAGAAACTAACCAAACTGAATAGAAGAATGAATGGTGCCTGAGCATCTTTGAGGTGATGCCCTCACTCCTACCCCCATACCTCACCTTAGGCCACAGGGCCCAGAGGCAGTTTCTTCACAGAGCTGTGTCCTGCCATGCCAGATACTCATCCACAAGGACTCGGGCCTGCAGGTCCTGAGGGTACCAGTAGTCAGGGACCTTATACTTGCGCGTCAGGTAGAGCAGGATGGCCACACTGTGGGTAGCAGGGGGACATAGGTGAGGGAATGGCACTGCACTAGGGACTTTATACACAGTAGCTTCTTTAATCTTCCTGACAATCTGCCAAGGTTTTAGAATCATTAGCATCATTTTCCAGACAAGGCAGAGTCTTGTCCCAGGGCATGCAACCCTTAAAGGCAGAGCTGAGAGTCTTTCTGAGGCTAATACTCAAACTTGTTCTACCATCAGGCAAAATCCCACAGCTGAGTGTCCCACAAAGTGTTCAGAGACAGTTTCCAGTCAGAGGACCAGGAAGAGCTTCCCATAGGAGATGGCATCAAAGTTGAACCTTAAGGAAGTTAGTTCTCTCCAGTTTGCATCCAGTTTCCTCCTCTAACATTTCAGACCAGCTTCAAAGATGGTCTGATGGTCTGATGCTTCAAAGAGACGTTCTTGTTGTCCCTTTGTTCTTTATGTCATCCTTTCTACTATGAATCAGTTCCTATCTAAACCAGCTGAGGTAGTTTGGCTCCCTAAAGCATCACCCAGGAAATACTGGGGGAGCTACAAGATCCTGGAACAATGGAACAGAGAAGTCCCCTGGTGTTCTCCTGTTCTGGGTTATGAGGGCCGCCATGGTGTTGGGATGGGGACAGACCTGGAAGGACACTGAGGATGTATCATCTGGAGCTACAGGAAAGCTTTCAGGAATTTGGGGGACCCCAAGGGTTGGGGACCCCAGTCAAAAAGGTGGAAATCTCTGTATCTGCCATGGCCCACACGGGCTGCACATGTTCCAGTTTAGTGACTTCATTGTCCATGCAGGGTGCTCTGAGCTCCTTTTGCTCCCAGCTCATTGTTTACACCACTACTGAGGAGGGTCCCTGTGAGTCACAGTGCTCCCAAGGGTGAGAGTGGTGACAGAGAAATGCAGGGATTGTACTCTGTACCCTAGGTGCTCAATACTGAGGTGACATGGGGACTCAGGACATCCAGGACACCAGGAGGGAAAAATGGGGCTGGCAGAATGTCAGAGGTACATCCATTCCAGGACTTCAGAGATCTAAATCACAAACTCCAGGTTCTCCTTGTCATGGGATGGGTGACTCAGGTGACAAAAGGGGCAGAAAAGGTTCAGCCTTTCCTGAAGAGGTTTCAGCTACTTGGGACCTGCTGTGATGTAAAACATCTACCTGTCTCCCACGGGGGAGACCTACCAAGGGAGGCCATAGCCCAGAGATGGAGCCACCAGGCAGCCCAGATGCCATTGAGCCATCTCCACACAAGCTTGTCCAGAAGACTGCCCAATGGCGGGTAGAGCTGCCAGCCTCCCCTGCCCTGCCTCAGGAGTACTCTCATCAGCAACCACACTGGTAGGAAAGTATGGCAGTTGTTTGCTTTTCCGACCACCTGAGTGAACCAGAAGAGCAGGCATGCTGGGACTGGGGTTCCGGGCCCAGTTCTCTGTGAGATGTGGGGCAGAGAGGCCCTTTGCCTCTGAGGACTTGAATTTTCTTGTCTGACAAATAGAGAGTTAGGGCAGATGGTTTCAGTAAGGCCTGGCCACAGACCCTGGGTCCCAGTTACCTCTCAGTCAAGGTGACACCCCCGTCCCTCAAGGCCAGCACCTTCTTCAGGGGGTTCACTTGGGCAAAGGCATCACTGAGGTGCTGGCCTGGGGAGAGTCCAGCATAGTGGATGGTAGGAGGAGAAGACTGAGCCCTCTGTGGCCTGTGCCTACTCCATGCAGTGCCCAGGCCCTAGTTTCATGACCCTTCTTCCCACTGGGCTGTCCTCCCTAATGACACAGGATAGGGGAAGGATGGGAAGGTTTCTCTGCCAGCTGGTGCAAAACGAACCTCAACACTCCTTGCCAAGGACCTGTGGGCACAACGTCCTCCCATAGCCTGACCCTCTGCAACAGCAGAGCTCACTGTACAGGGCGTGATGCCCAGGTCTTCCATGCATCCCACCTACCTCGTCTCCACCATTGCCAGCTTCATGAATTTACGCTCTGAGTGTCTAAAGTAGCAGGGACAGGTCACCTTAGAAGGAGCTCTGACTTCCTGTAGTTCCCCTCCTCCCATGGAGACTCTAAGACAGGATCACCAAACAGACAAGTGGCCTTTTCCTGCTATCTATTTAACCAACTTCTACTGGTTCTCCTATGTCCCCTTGCTCAACCTACCCTGGTCACTGGGGACACATAGCTGGCACTGTCTTTAGGCTCTGCTGAAGCTGGGACAGTCACATTTCTTGCCCTACCCTGAAAGGTGCAGTCCAGTGCTCCCTGGGATCCTGGCCTTTGCTTGAGTTTGAGTGGATTTCTGCTGCAGATGCAGCTAGCAAGAAGCTTCTAAGGGCACTTAAGTCTCATTACTGCCCTGCACCATGGTCCTCAGTAGCTCCTCATTACCCCCAGGATGGACAGATGTTCTTTAAAGCCAAGTGCAATAACCTTAACCCTCCAACCTCAACCACACCCACTACCCTCTCTTTACCCTCCCTTCAGACCGTTCCTTCACCAGAAACACCCTCCCTCTTTATTGGTGAAACATGCCTCTCTCTGCACCATTATATATGTATATTTTTTGAGTTAACGGTCTTACACTGTCACCCAGGCTGGTGTGCAGCGGCACAATCATGGTTCACTGCAGCCTCGACATCCTGGGCTCAGAGGATCCTTCCAACTCAGCCACCTGAGTAGCTGGGACTACAGGTGCATGCCACCATGCCCAGCTAATTTTTTATATTTTTTTGTAGAGGTGAAGTCTCACTATGTTGCCTAGGATGGTCTCAAATTCCTGGGCTCAAGCAATCCTTCTGTCCTGGCCTCCCAAATTGCTGGGATTACAAGCATGAGCTACTGTACCTGGTCTGCACCACTATATTTGACAACCAGCTTGATGTCCCCTAGTCCCCATACCCTCTCCCCTGACCCACACTGCAGAGAGTAGTCCTTGTGCAGGACAAGTGGGCGGTGCCCAGAAGAGTCTAGATGGAGATGAAGTTTCAGGTGGAGGAACAGACCAGTGCAAAGTCTCAAAGACAGGTGAGGGCCAGCCGTGGTAGAGGGATCGCTGAGTGGAGGCTTAGCCAAGTAGAATCACCCTGCTTGCCTACCCAGCAATACCTGGGTTCTGCTTCTCACTCGCTCCTAATACCTTGTCCCCACCATACCTGGGCCTGCCAGCTGTGTCTTCAAATGCCTTGGAAGCCTGCCAGAGAAATAAATAAGGGTGCAGGGCTCACCAAGGCCCAGGTGTCCCCCTCTTGCTCCCAGCGTACCCCCTGAGGCAGCCTCCTTCCCCAGCAGGAACAAGAGAGACAGAGGATGGTGAGTAGAGGTAAACAGGATAAGCAGATGAAGGAAGGAGCAAAGGGGGACTCTAGTGCAGACAGGGCCAGTGCAGAGGCCAGGGCTGGAGAGTCAGGTTCTGGGGCAATGCCTCACCTGCTTGCTGTTGCAGAATCTCCGCAGGAGCTACAAAGGAGGGAACTGATGCTGTCCCAGTAGTCCCTGTATGTGGCTTGACCCCCAACCTTCCACCTATCCCTAGGCTTCATCTTTAAAAAAAAATTTTTTTAAGGCTGAGTCTCACTGTGTTGCTCAGGTTAGTGTGTAGTGGCTATCCACAGGTGCCATCATAGCTCACTGCAGCCTCAAACTCCTGGGCTCAAGCGATCCTCCCTCCTCAGCCTCCCAAGTAGCTGGGCCCACAGGTCTGCGCCATCATGCCTGGTCCATGGGTTTCTGCTCCCCAGATCTCGCCTGTCTTCATGATCCCTGCCTTTATTTGGCCTCAGGGGAGCCCTGTTGTCTCTTTCGTGGGATTGAGCAGAGTTTGGGGACTCCAGAACCTTGGATCTCCCTGGTGGCTCACCTTCTCACTCCCTCTCCAAACCAGATAAGCAAAAGGAAGGCCCCAGGAAATATAGTGGTGCGGACCAGGCACAGTGGCTCACCCTTGTAATCTCAGCAATTTGGGAGGCCAAGCCAGAAGGTTTGCTTGAGCTCAGGAGTTTGAGACCATCCTATGCAACATAGCGAGACTTCATCTCTACAAAAAAATTTTTTAAAGCCGGGCTTGGTGGCTCAGCCTGTAATCCCACGCCTTTGGGAGGCTGAGGTGAGTGGATTGCCTGAGCCCGCGGGTTCGAGACCCGCCTGGGCAGCGAGACCTCATCTCTACAATAAATCAAAAAATCAGCCGGGCATGGTAGCGCATGCCTGTAATTCCGGCTTCTCGGAAGGCTGAGGCGGAAGGATCGCCGGAGCCCAGCAGGTCGAGGCTGTGGTGGCCAGGAGTGGCCACTGCACTCCAGTCTGGGCGACAGAGTGAGACTCCAACTCAAAAAAAAAAAATTTTTTTTTTAATTAGCTGGGCATGGGGGGGTGAGCCTGTAGTCCCACGGGGAGGAGTTCCCTAAGAGAGTCCGACACCGGGCCTCTGCGAACCTCTCAGTTCCCCAAACCTGAGGCCAGGCCCACCTCTGATCAGCTCCACAGGGCAAAGCTCGAAGGGGATGCCGTTCTTCTTGGCGAAGATATAGACGGCGCGGCAGGGCTGGGACAACAAGTCCAGGTAGAGCTCCAGGCCCATGGCGGGTACAGGCAGACCAGACTCGCGAGCGACGGGAAAACGCAAACTGTTGCTCCAGGACTGGTCTCGGACCACGCCCCGCGAGGCCCGCCCCATTGCGCGCGGCGCCAGGGCACTTTGGTCCAATTGCTGGTGGTGGGAGGCGTGTCCGAGGGGCTGGGCCCGCTCCGGGCTCCAGCAGGATCAGAGGTCGTGCTGAGGGACTGTAGCCCCGGGGGGTTGTGCAGAGGGGCGCCAGTTCCGGTCCTTTTGTGACTGATTCATTTCACTTAGCATAATGTCTTCAAGGTGCACCCATGTTTTGGCGTGTGTCAGAATTTCCTATGTCCCCCTTTTGCAGATGGAGAAACGAAGGCAGGCAGCTTGTGATTACAGACCCAGAACGTCTGGCTCCAGTACAGCCTCAGCTCAACACTCCAGAGATCTTGGTGCCAGCAAGTGGCAAAGCCTCGGGGCTTATGTTCAGCGTTTTGTGGTCACTCACTTGGCTCCAATTGCACACCCTGGAAGGACAGCCTTGGTATTTCCACTCCTGCCAGCTTAGTGCCCTGCCACATTCCCTGGGTTTGCTTCTTACCTTCTCCAGGCCTCAATTTCTCCATCTTGGTCTCACCTGCTGAACCTTAAGCCCAGGCCTGCCCCTTACCACCCGGAGACCCCAGGGCCTGCCACCGACTGCGTCAAATGATAGCATCATATGTCATTTTCTAGAACAAGTCCCACTGAAAATGTGTCAGCCAGAGTCTACAGTTTTTTACACAGTAAAGAACATTTCCACAAATAAAGTGAAAGTAAGATAATAATGATTTTTAACTGAAAAAAACGTTTAAGGAAAGATACGAAATTCAAATGTCTTTGTTAAAGTTTTTAAAAGGAATCTACCCAAAGGAACAGAAGTCGTTCTATAAAAAAGACACCTGCACCTGCATATCATCACAGCACAATTCACAATTACAAAAATGTGGAATCAACCTAAATACCCGCCAACTGACTAGTGGAAAATGAAAATGTGATACACACACACACACACACACACACACACACACACACACACACATACACACTATGGAATACTATCAAAAGTTATGAAATAATATTTTGCAGCAACTTGCATGGAATTGGAGAACATCATCCTAAGCGAACTAACTCAGGAACAGACAACCGAATACCATGTTCTAATTTATAAGCGGAAGCTAAACTAGGGATCTGCAAAGGCATAGAGAATGGTATAATGGTCACTGGAGACTCAGAAGGGGGAGGGTGAGAAGGGGTAGAGGGATGAAAACAATCATCTATCAGGTACAGTGTACACAGGTGGGGGTGGTGGGACCCAAGGGGGTTGCCGGTGGGTACTCTTAAAGCCCAGACTTCTAACCGCTATACAATGCAACCATGTAACCAGAGATTACTTGTACTCCCTAAAGCTATTGAAATAAAGAAGAAGAAATTGGACCCAGATATGTGTGAGTATAAAGACCATGTGATGACAGAGAGAGAAGACAACAATTTGCAAGTCAAAGACAGAAGCCTCTGTATGAAAATAACACTGCTGACATCTTGATCTTGGACATCCAGCCTCCAGAATGGTGAGAAAATTAATTTCGGTTGCTTAAGTCACCCAGTCTATAGTATTGTGTTATGATAGTCCTAGAAAACTAATACAACCATTAACTATGATGTTAGCTGTATGTTTATTGTAGATGCCTGTTATTGAATTTAGGAAGTTCTATTTTATTCCTCATTTGTTGAGTTTTTAAAAAATCAGTTAAAAAAAAAATCAGAACTAAGCCGGGCTCAGCCTATAATCCCACGCCTTTGGGAGGCTGAGGTGAGTGGATTGCCTGAGCCCGTGGGTTCGAGACCCGCCTGGGCAACTTGGTGAGACCTCATCTCTACAACAAATCAAAAATTAGCCAGGCGTGGTAGCGCGCGCCTGTAATTCCGGCTACTCGGAAGACTGAGGCGGAAGGATCGCTGGAGCCCAGTGGGTCGAAGCTGCGGTGGCCGGCAGCAGCCACTGCACTCCAGTCTGGGTGACAGAGTGAGACTCCAACTCAAAAACAAACAAACAAACAAACAAAATCAGAACTGTATGTAGGATTTGTCAATGTTTTTCTGAATATATTAAGACCACATTTTTTTTATATTTTAGTTTGTTAATGTAGTGAATCAGATGTATTGTAACAGTGATTTAATATGCTATAAAAGTCTTATGTTCAGGGATTCATAATATTTTTCAGCTCTTCCTATGGTATAAATGAAGCAAAAACTTGATTATTCACAAGTCAACCTACATAAGTTGGTAAAACTCTCAGCAGAGTCTCATAAACTAAGGGGGAAACTGAGATTGAATGATGAATAGTTATACTCAAAATTGATTGTAATCTGAACCCTCAGTTTATTCAGAAAACTTCAGAACTTGGCTTTAAAATAGAGGATAATAGGAAAATGAGAAATGTAGCAAAAACAAAACCCACATATTTAAAATATGAAAAAATAATACAGGCAATAGTTACCTTTTTCCCACCTCTGGATAATTTGTCAGAGCCCCAGGGAGGAGCTATTAGGATTCTGGTCCAGGGCTCACCTGTCTTGCAGATTCAAAACCTAATTTGGTCCACATTCCAATACTGATCATTTTCTTCAACTCTGACTCTCATAATAATTTATAGAAAAAAAGGATAAAGGCTGTTTAGACAGAATGCTTCCAACCATTGTTCTGTGCTCTCTCAGCAGTGCAGTCGCCCAGAAAGCCTGGTAGGGACGGACTAGGAGAAGAAGAAGACTAACGACTTACAAGGCACCTTCCAACTGAAAACTTTGGGACAGTGAAGTCCTTTGTAGTAGTCATCTATTGCTAGGCGGCAAGTTATCACCAACTTGGTGGCTTCAAACAGCACACATTTATTATCCCATGTCTTCTGTGGGTCAGGGGTCTGAACACGGCTAAGATTGTCTGAACTTCAGCCAGGTGTCAGCCAGGGCTAGGTCCTCATCTGAGGCAAGGAACATGGGTACAGTACTCTCAAATGGCCTCAAGAAATAAACATTTTTCCCCATTGGAGATGTAGCCTAGCTGCTTGCTACTCAAATTGTGGTCCATGGACCAGCAGCAGCAGCCTTGCCTGCCAGCTTGTTAGAAACATAGAACCTCACCCCAAACTCCAGACCCACAGAATCAGTGTCTGCATTTTCTTATGATCCTCGAGTGGTTCAAATGGATCTTAAAGTTTGAGGAGCACCAGCCCGAAGCCTGGACTGAGAGGCCACTGGAGCCAACTCTGTCCCTGGCAGACTACAAGGCATTTTCTTTCTTGCCTCTTGCCTCTCTCAGTATCTCCTCCTCTCTATGTCTGCCCCTGAGAAACCTGTGACATCTTCTCAGGGGAGTTGCTACAGCCAAAGGCCTGATTCTCTTAGTATTTCTGAGTTAGTACGAGAGAGAATATGATTGGCTCAATTTGTAAGTCCAGCAAAGTTAGCCTAGGTACCCAACTAACACAATCAGCTGTACAGTACCAGCTGTATCACTGCTTCTTTTTCACTTGCTTCCAGACATCCTGGGCTTGAAATAAAAATATACTACTGTATTCTATACAGTACTGTAAGTAAAGTACACAAAAGCACAACCACCCATAGAAGATGCTTACATGTGGCAATGTACACCACACACACAAACTAACTTATGTGACTGGACATGCAAACACACATTTGCATCTTTGAAAGTTTGTAACTTGGAGGTTTGTATGTAGGGGACTTACTGTATAATGCACATACCATAATGTTCACTCTTTTAAAGTATACAATTAATCAGTTTTTAGTATAGTCACAAAGTTGTGCCACCATCACAATTATTTAATTCCAGAACACTTTTATCACCCTAAAAAGAAACTGTACCCATTAAGCAGTCACTCCCCATTCCCCCTCTTCCTCTATCCCCTGGTAACCACTCATTACTTTCTTCCTCTAGGACAGGAAGTATTTGCCTCTTCCAGACATTTCATTTAAATGGAATCATACAATATGTGGTCTTTTGTGACTGGCTTCTTTCACTTAGCCACTTTCAAGATGCATCTATGTTGTGGCAGGTAACAGTACTGTATTTCTTCTTATGGCTAAATGAAATTCCATTCAATGGATATACCACCTTTACTTATCCATTCACCAGTTGATGGACTGTTGCATTGTTTTCACTTTTTGTGTATTGTGAAATATTGTTGTGATGAATATTCATGTGCAAATTTTTGTGTGGACAGATGTTTCAGTTGTCTTGGGTATATACCTAAGAGTGAAATTTCTGAGTAATATGATGACTCTATGCTTCACTTTTTGACGAATTGCAGCCTGTTTTCCAAAGTGGCTTTACATTTTACAAACCAATCAGCAGCAGCACATGAGAGTTCCAATTTCTTCATATCCTCACCAATACTTTTTATTTTTGGTCTTTTAAAAATTATGACCATCTTATAGTTTGTGAAGTGATATCTCGTGGTTTGATTTATGATGTTTTGATTATAGCAGCTTTGAATTAAGTTTTGAAATCAGGAAATAGGAGTTCTACAACTTTTTATTTTTCAAAATTGTTTTGGACATTCTGAGTCCCTTTAATTTCCATAAGAATTTTAGGGTTAATTTGTCAATTTCTGCAAAGAAACCAAATGGAATTTTGATGAGAATTGTGTTGAATTTGCCAACTTAGCAATATTAAATTTTCCAGTTCATGAACATGGGATGCCTTTTCATTTACTTAGATCTTCTCTAATTTCCCTCTAATTTTTTAATCATAAAAATGTTTAAGCCAGGCTCGGTGGCTCAGCCTGTAATCCCACGCCTTTGGGAGGCTGAGGTGAGTGGATTGCCTGAGCCCGCAGGATCGAGACCCGCCTGGGCAACTTGACGAGACCTCATCTCTATAATAAATCAAAAATTAGCTGGGTGTGGTAGCACGCACCTGTAATTCCAGTTACTCAGAAGGCTGAGGTGGAGGGATCACCGGAGCCCAGCAGGTTGAGGCTGCGGTGGCCGGGAGCGGCCACTGCACTCCAGTCTGGGTGACAGAGTGAGACTCCAACTCAAAAAAAAAAAAGTTAGGAACACAAAAAATGGAAGGACTAGTACAACAACACTGATATATGCAACTCCAGTTTCAACGCTTTTTAATGTTTTTTGAAAGTAAGATACTGAGCCTGGTGTGGTGGCTCATGCCTGTAATCCCAGCACTTTGGGAGGTGGAGATGAGAGGATTGCCTGAGCCCAGGGATTTGAGACCAGAGTGAGGAACTTGGAGAGACCTCATCTCTACAATAGATCAAGAAAAATTAGCTGGGCGTGGTGGCATGTGCCTGTGGTTTCAACTACTTGGAAGACTGAGGCAGAAGGATCACCTGAACCCAGCAGGTTGAGGCTGCAGTGGCTGTGAGCGTGCCACTGCACTTCAGCCTGGGCGATAGAGAGTCCTACTCAAAAAAAAAAAAAAAAAAAAGTAAAATACTGACATCACTATACCTCATCCAAAGACATTTGCAAAACCTTCTAATTTTTACTTTTCTAGTTTGCTTATTGTTTGTCTTTACCCACAAGAATGTAAGCACTTAAGGCAGTACTTTTGTTTATTTTGTCCACTACAGCTTCCTCTACACCATGAATATTGCCTAGTTTTGGTTACTCCTCAAGTTTTGGGAAGGAAAAGACAAGATCTAGGTCCTAATTCTGGTTCTGCCTCTCATTGATGTGCTACTCTGAGGCTCTTTTCCTCTCCCAGAACTTGTTTCTTCATCTACAAAGTGGGGATACAGTTACTACTCCTCAGGGTTGTTGTGAGGATCAAACAAGGTAAGTGCAAAATTGCATTATCACCATGATCGTTATCAGATCATTTTAATTTCCCATCTAGCTCCATAAGGGAGAGGACATGGTCTAGTCTGTCCCTCTGGGTTCTGGGCTCCTAGTGGGCAGATGTCCTCCATGATGTTTGTAGCTGCAGAGCCTATCACAGTCCTCCAAGACAAGCTCTTTGACTTGAACTGCTGTTGGTCTCCAATGCACAATTCAACAGAAACCCAAAAGAATACACTCCCTTGTATGCACTTTTTTCCTCTCTTTATATTTATTACTTATTCAGTGCTGCCTAGTAACCCCCTATACTTCATCTCTTGTTTTGCCCATTCACTCAACAATTTCCAACAGAAACACCTAGAGAAAGGATGCTCCAACTTCATCAGACCTTGAGATTCTATTTTTAAAATTTCTTCTGGCTGGGCACAGTGTCTCACACCTATAATCTTGATACTTTGGGAGGCCAAGGTAGGAGGATTGCTTGAACCAGGAGTTCAAGATCTGCCTGGACAATATAGTGAGACCCCATCTCTATAAAAAAAATTATTCAGGTGTGGTGGTGCACTCCTGTAGTCCCAGCTACTTCAGAGACTGAGATGGGAGGATTGCTTGAGCCTAGAAAATCGAGGCTGCAGTGAGCTGGGATTGCACTACTGCTTTCCAGCCTGGGTGACAGAGTGAGACCCTATCTCAAAAATAAAAAAATAAAATTTCTTCCATGGATTATCGAATGTTTCCAATGACTGATCCAGCCTCCCTTGGTCTTTTCTGTAATTCAGATTTGGTTGCAAGTCTGTATTGCCAAACTTGCCTCACAGACCCGCACTGAACACAAGGATGGATGTTTGCTGAAGAAACAGGAATCATTCTATGTAACCTATATATATTTTCTGGAGTTAGATTGCTTCTTTAATTTCCTTCAGCAGCACATTGTAGGCTTCAGTGTTCAACTGTTGCTCTTTTTTTTGTTTTGTGAGTCAGGGTCTCACTCTGTCACCCAGGCTGAAGTCCAGAAGCACAATCATGACTCACCGCAGCCTCAACCTCCTGGGCTCAGGCAATCTTTTGGCCTCAGCTTCCTGAGTAGCTAGGACTACAGGCACATGCCACTATGTCCAGGTAATTTTAAAATTTTTTTTGTAGAAATGAGGTCTTGCCGGGCTCGGTGGCTCAGCCTGTAATCCCGTGCCTTTGGGAGGCTGAGGTGAGTGGATTGCCTGAGTCCGCGGGTTCGAGACCCGCCTGGGCAGCGAGACCTCATCTCTACAATAAAACAAAAAATCAGCCGGGCGTGGTAGCGCGCGCCTGTAGTTCCGGCTACTCGGAAGGCTGAGGCGGAAGGATCGCCGGAGCCCAGCAGGTCGAGGCTGCGGTGGCCGGGAGCGGCCGCTGCACTCCAGTCTGGGCGACAGGGTGAGACTCCAACTCAAAAAAAAAAGAAATGAGGTCTTGCTATGTTACCTAGTCTTGAACTCTCGGGCTTAAGCAATCCTCCTGCCTTGGCCTTTCAGAGTGCTAGGATTACAGGCATGAGCCACTGTGCCCAGCCAGTATTTTCTTCTTTTTTGATGCTGTTGTAAATTGAAATGTTATCTTCATTTAATTTCATGTTTTGATTCTTCATTGCAAATGTATAGTATTGATTTTTGTGTATTGCAGCATTGCTGAATTTATTAACTCTAATAGTTTTTTAGTGAATTCCTTAGGATTTCTTATTTTCAATATAATGTCATATTTTTTTTTTTTTTTTTGAGTTGGAGTCTCACTCTGTCACCCAGACTGGAGTGCAGTGGCCGCTCCCGGCCACCGCAGCCTCGACCTGCTGGGCTCTGGCGATCCGTCCGCCTCAGCCTTCCAAGTAGCTAAAACTACAGGCGTGCACTACCACGCCTGGCTAACTTTTGATTTATTGTAGAGATGAGGTCTTGTCAAGTTGCCCAGGCGGGTCTCGAACCCGCGGGCTCAGGCAATCCACTCACCTCAGCCTCCCAAAGGCGCAGGATTACAGGTTGAGCCACCGAGCCCGGCTATAATGTCATCTTTGAATAGAGATAGTTCACTTCTTCCTTTCTCATCTGGATGTCTCTTATTTATTTTTCTTGCCTGATTGCCCTAGCTAGAACCTTCAGCACAATTTTAAGCAGAAGTAGCGAGAATAAACATTCTCGCTCTGTTCCTGACCTTAGGGGTGAAGCATTCAATCTTTCACCACTAAGTATAATGTTAGCTGCAGGTTTTTCATAGCTGCTCTTCATCAGGTTGAGAAAGTTCCTTTCTAATCTTCATATGTTGAGTGATTTTATTATTAAAAAAAGTATTAGATTTTTGTCAAATGCCATTTCTGCATTAAGAAGACCATGTGATTTTTGTCCTTTAATTCTATTAATATGGTGTGTTACATTGTTTGATTTTCATAATTTGAACCACATTTGTATTCTGGGGTAAATCCTACTTAGTCAGGGTGTATGATCTTTTTAATATACTCCTGGGTTTGATTTGCTAATACTGAGATATTTTGTGTGTCTATTCATATGGATATTGCTTTGTAATTTTATTTTCTTGTGATGTCTTTCTTTGGCTTTGGTATTAATGCTGACCTCATAAAATGAGTTGCAAAATGTTTCCTCCTCTTCTATTTTTTCTGGAAGAGTTTGTGAATGCTTGCTGTTAATTTTTCAAGCATTTGATAGATTTCACCAGTGAAAACTACTAGTCTTGGTCTTTTCTTTGTAGAATTTTTTTTTTAATTAATGTTTCGATCTCTTTACTTGTTACAGGTCTATTCAAATGTTCTATTTTTTCTTTAGTCAGTTTTGGCAGATTATATGTTTCTAGGAATTCCCCCACTTCATCTAGGTTATCTAATTTGTTCACATACAATTATTCAGTCTCTCTCTCTCTCTCTCTCTCTCTCTCTCTCTCTCTCTCAACAAGGTCCGTTTCTAGTCACCCAGGCTGGGGTGCATTATAGCTCACTGTAGCCTCAAATTCCTGGGCTCAAGCAATCTTCTCACCTCAGTCTCCTGAGTAGCTGGTACGACAGACATGTGTCACCACCACGCTTAGCTAATTAAAAAAAATTTTTTTGTAGATGTGGAGTCTCACTATGTTGCCCAGACTGGTACACAGTATGCGTTTCTTTCTTTCTCTTTTAAGAATGAAAACTTATTTTTCCTTCTCTCTCTCTGTTTGGTTTTTACCTTTTATAGTTTGTTAATTTTTTTACAAATCCTTGTGTCGAGGGCTAACTTTCAATAGATCACAGCAAGAAGACTGCTCTGCTGCATAGCAAACACTGACCCAGAAGCTGGTCATCTATGAATAGCTTACCACTAGGTTCCCCATAAATATGCCGTGTGCGAAGGGCGAGGAAGTGGCCGTCTTTCCAGCCTTGCCCTGTGTTGCGCGACAAGGGGCTCTCCACATTCAAAAGCGTCTCCCCATTGGCTCCCCAGCCAAGCACATGTACCAAATGTCCGAACCTATGGTTTCACAAGTAGTGAACAGGATTACCATGGAAATAGAACATCAACAGCAGGGTAAAGCTCACCTATCACATGGTCATACTTCAGTAAGATCAGTGGGATATCTTACTGTTTTCTTTCTTGATGAATAATTTGAGGCTTTAAAAAAATTGACTGTTCTTGCTGAAGTCTTGTCAATTAAAAAACAAAGTCAGAAATGTGTGGCTTTTTATTGTATTTTATATAATTCTCATTATGACCATCATAATAATTCTGTAGTTACACAATGAAGAAAAAGATTAAAACATAACCAACAGGATCAATATTCTCAAAATGATTTGATGTTTAAAAGCATTGAAATAAGGGATTACTCAAGATGTCTTTTTCCTAAGTTACCCAATAGGTTTGTTAATTTTGTTGATCATTTCAAAGATCTAATTTTTGGGTTCATTGGTTTTCTGTATTTCCCACTCTCTATTTCATTTACCTCCATTCTAGTCTTTATTATTTCCCTTCTTCTGTTGGTGTTATATTTAGTTTGCTCTTTCTCTGGTTCATTAAGGTATAAAGCTAGGTTATTGATTTGAGCTTGTTCTTTTTTAATGTGTGTTGACAGCTATAAATTTCCCTCTTAGCACTGATTCTGCAGCTTCCCATACATTTTGATATGTTGTGTTTTCATTTTCATTTGTTCAGAGTACTTTCTAATTTTCTTAGTGATTTCTTCTTTGATCCATTAGTTGTTTAAGAGTGTGTTGTTTAATTTCAACATACTCGTGAATTTTCTAGTTTTCCTTCTCTCGTTATTTCTAACTTTATTCCATTGTGTTCAGTGAATATACTTTGTATTATTTTGATCTTCTTTTTTTTTTTTTTGAGTTGGAGTCTCACTCAGTCACCCAGACTGGAGTGCAGTGGCTGCTCCCGGCCACCACAGCCTTGACCTGCTGGGCTCCGGCGATCCTTCCGCCTCAGCCTTCCAAGTAGCCGGAATTACAGGCATGCGCTACCATGCCCGGTTCATTTTTTGATTTATTGTAGAGATGAGGTCTCGCCTGCCCAGGCGGGTCTCGAACCCGCAGGCTCAGGCAATCCACTCGCCTCAGCCTCCCAAAGGCGTGGGATTACAGGCTGAGCCACCGAACCTGGCTTATTTTGATCTTCTTAAATTTGAGAGTTATTTTATGATCAAATATATGGTCTATACTGCAGAATATGTCATGTGCTCTTCAGAAGAATGTTTCTTCTGCTGTTGGGAGAAGTGTTCTTTACATGTCTATAGGTTCAGTTGGTTTATAGTGTTAAGTCCTCTATTTCCTTGATGATCTTCTGTAGTTATTCTATTATTGAAAGTGGGGTATCAAAGTCATCATCTATTGTTATTGACAATCTTATCATATTTAACCTTTCACTTTAAAATTCTTTCAGGAAGCCATGAGCACCCATGACCACCACCTCTCTTTGACCTATGCTACACCAATTCTCCCTCAGCAGCCCTGATGGTTGCTCCAGTTCTTTATTAGGCAAAGAAACAGAGGTGCTTTTCAGCACCTCCCCTACGGAGGGAGGCTCAGAAGGCTGAACCAGCCAGGCCTTGCAGGATGGGCTGCCTCTGGGATCACTTGTACTTCTGCAGGAACTCACAGATCCTCTCTTTAACCATTGGATCCAACGTTGAACAGTCCCACTCTGCCAACTTTACCAGCCGCTCATGGGCCTCCCAGAAGAGGCCAGAGCCAATGGCCAGCTCCACCCTCATGCGCCACTCAGCCAGCTTGGAGCTGTTGAGAAAGACGTTATGGTTGCCCCCCATGGGCTGTGGATAGACAAAGGGGAAGGTGTGGTCAGCCTGGGGACCAGCCCCACCTGAGTCCTCTCCTATAGCCTCAGAAGCCCTCCCCATCTACCTCTGCAAAGAATCAGTCTGCTGACCCCCAAGGCCTGAAGAAGGAGTCACATACCATGTAATAGATATGGGCGGGGGTGAAGGATCCAGAATCCCCCAGGGTGCTTGGCTACTGGTCTTGCTCTTCTATCTTAGAAGGCCCCTGGTCCAAGAGGCTCCTACTTCCCCAGCCTGAGATCTCCCAGGTCCTGCCTTCTTCCAGGGAAACCCCTTATCTCAGGTGTTTGTGAGGTAGACTCAGGGATTCTTTTCCCTCCATGGTGAACCTCCCATTGTGATCAAGCACAGGGGCTGTAATAGGATACCCAGTAGGCAGCCTTCCCAGCTCATTAAGAAATATGCACCCAAGGTCAGGTGCTGTAGCTCATGCCTGTAATCTCAGCACTTTGGGAGGCCAAGGCAAGGGGATTGCTTGAACCCAGGAATTGGAGACCAGCCTGCACAACATAGTAAGAGCTCATTTCCACAAAATATCAAAACATTAGCTGGGTGTGGTGACACATGTTTGTAGACTCAGCTACTAGGGAAGCTGAGGTAGGAGCCCCTGAGCCCAGGAGGTTGAGGCTGCAGTGAACCATGATTGTGCCACTGCACTCCAGTGTAAGCAAAAGAGTGAGACCCTGACTCAAAGAGAAGGAAGAAAGGAAGGAAGGAGGGAAAGAAAGGAGAAAGGAAGATGCACTTAAGATGTTTGAGAGACCCAAAAGGGTTGGGGGTGAATGAACTGTGAGGGGCAGGGGTGAAGCATAGAGCTGTATACTTGGGACAGGTGTTGGTCTGCATTGCACATTGACTAGGATCTAAACTGGCCATCTTGCACAGCAGCTAGGTCAGATCTGGCCCACCCTCCCCTGCATGTAGAGGCCACATAAATGCCCCATGGCCAGAGGTGCCTCCAAATACATAGTGGAGACCTGCCCTGCATAGCTGTCTATCTGTAGCTCTGGAAAAGAGGCAAGGCAGAGAGGACACCTTGGGAGACTCCAAACATTCCCTGGAGAAGCCAGCTGGAAGAGGAGGCATCTGGGATCCTGGCAGACTGACGGAGAAATGCAGTGTTCTTCTCCCTCTCCCAGGCTCACCCTCCAGTTCCTCCCACAATGAAGAGTCTCTGCCCAGCATTGGATGACTGTGATCCTCCCTGACTGCATCGAGGTCAAGTCTAGATACCAACACCCGGCTCCTGTGGTCCCCACAGCAGCCCTGCCTGCCTCTCCCACCTCGCCAGCCCACACTCAAGCGATGGTCCCACTAATCACAGAAGAGTCCCCCCCCTGCCTGGACTCTGGCAACCATAGCCCCATCCCACACCTGCATCATGTCCACCAGGGCCACCAAGTCAGCCAGCGAGATTTTGTCCCCAGTGATGAATAGCTTGTCCTGCAGAAACTTCTCCTCAAACAGCTGCAGGCTGTTCTTCACCTCTTCCAGTATCTGCTCTGTCTTCTCAGCTGAAACCTCCTCCCCCGTGATCATTGGGATCAGCAACTGGCCAGGGTGGGGGAGAGAAGGAAAGAGGAGGCTGCACCCCAGTGTCACCTGCCCCTCCAGGCCTCTGTAGCCTTGTCTTCTAGGTAGACATTGAACAATGCCAAGGATGTAATTTCACCTCTCTTAGCGGTTCTGATTGGTGGAAGTTGTCTGGGACAACTTTTGCTCCGAAGGGTTTGAGGACCCCAGCAGGAATAAATCCTGTGAGTGATTAGTGATGTCTGTCACAGGCGTAGGGTTAGAAGTAAGGATACATGTACTGGCTATCTGTCATCTTTAAGTTTGCTGATCTCTATGGGCCCCTCAACTCTGAGATTCTCCGGTTCAGAGTGAAATGTCTTGAATCCTGTCTAAGACATTGTAATACCAGCCCCTCCTGCATGCTCTTCCCCTTGTAGTCTTGAAACAAGACTCTTTCATACCCAGTGGTTCAGTCCACACTCCTAGCAGCTCTGTAAGGAAGGAAGGAGGAGGAGCTGAGAAAATGAAGGGCGAAGAGGGAGGGAGACTTGCTTGACTTCACCAGTGGTCAGCATAGCCAGGACTGGACTCCAGGCATCCTGACTTCCTTTTTCCCCTGTCCCCAAGTTCCAGACATGACCCTGCTCACCTTGATCCATAGCATCTTGCTCATAGGCAGCTGAATGGCCGTGTGCTGCCAGGCCATGAACTCGTCCACACGGGCGCGCGTGTGAAGATCTGGCGGGTACCAGTGCGAGGGTGTACTGTACTTGCGGCACAGGTAGAAGAGGATGGCCATGCTGCAGAAGGAGCCAGTGAGGGGCACTGCCCTTGCCTTCCCAAGCATCCTTACACTGACCACTCCAGTGTGGCCTTGGCTCAACTGCTGGATTCTTCAGCCATAGGTAGGCTCAAGGCACTGACATTCTTCTGGGGTAAGAAGGAGCCCAAAGGGTACCAGGAAAGGCCTCCCCTCAAACTGTCTGTCTGATAGTCAACAAAGGAGGATGAGGATGAGTAGAAGTTGGTTGTGGCACAAGAAAGGGCAGGCCAGATAGGGGAACAAAACGTGCTAAAATACCAGGGTAAGAAGGAGCAGGGTGAATTTGGAGACAGGAGTGGGTGTTGCTGGAAAGAGGGTGTGGACAGGCAGGGGGTGATGCAACAGCTCGAGACACTGTGAAGGCCATGGAAGGAGGCCCTGGAGATGCAAGGAGGATATGGACTTCATCCTTAAGATTAGGGGTTATGTAAGATGGGGCGGGAGAGGATGTATCCCTCTGGTGAGCCCGAGGGGACAGAATCTGACAGAATCTACAACAAGGAGGCCAGCGACAATGGGGTGGGGGGCTCTTTGGTGTCTGGGGAGAGCAGAGGTCTCAGGGACACAGGAGAGGGGACTGATGGGACATGTGCATTGGGGAGAATGTTCCAAGCCCTGCTGATGGATGGCTGGTGTGGGAAACCCCACAGGACAAAGGGCTTGGCTTCTTTATCATCCACAACAACACATGTGCAAAGGTTGAAGTTTTGGGCATGAAGGGAGCTACAGGTTTGTAACGAGGCAGAAGAAACAGATCAACCAGCTGCAACAGTCAGAACTTCTTTGAACCCTGATTCAAACAAACTGCCAATAAAATATGAGACAATCAGAGACTTTTGAATAGGAACTAGATATTTGATGAAATCCAGGAATTATTAATTTCATGAGGTGTCCTAATGTTATTGTGTTTTTGTTTTTTTTTGAGTTGGAGTCTCACTCTGTCACCCAGGCTGGAGTGCAGTGGCATGCTCAGGACCACCACAGCCTTGACCTGCTGGGCTCAGGCAATTCTTCCACCTCAGCCTTCCAAGTAGCTAGAACTACAGGTGTGCACTACCACATCCAACTTACTTTTTGCTTTATTGTAGAGACGAGGTCTCACCAAGTTGCCCAGGTTGGTCTCGAACCCCTGAGCTTAGGCAATCCTCTCGCCTTAGCCTTCCAAAGTGCTGTGATTACAGGCTTGAGCTACTACACTCAGCCTGGTGATTTTTTTAAAAAAGAGCTCTATCTCGCCAGACTCTGTGGCTCACGCCTGTAATCCCAGCACTTTGGGCAGCAGAGGTGAGAGGATTGCCTGAGACCAGGAGAAACTTGGTGAGATCTTGGCTCTACAATAAATTTAAAAATTAGCTTGTTGTGGTGGCACGTGCCTGTAGTTCCAGCTACTTGGGAGGCTGAGGCAGAAGGATCCTCTGAGCCCAGCAGGTCGAGGTTGCAGTGGCTTGAGTATGCCACTATACTCCAGCCTGGGCGACAGTGAGACTCAGACTCAAAAAAAAAGTCCTATTTCTTAAAGGTACATTTTAAAACATTTATGGATGAAATGATGGGTTATCTGGAAGGTGGGAAAATGGGGGGTACAAATAATGCAAAGTGGGCCCCAAGTCGACAGTGGCTGAAGCTGGGTGATGGGTTCATGAGGATTTAACCTGTCATTAGTTAATATCCATTTTACTTTAGTGTTTGTGTGAAAATATTCCATGGTAAAAAAGATAAATGCTCCCACTGAGTCTCCCATGAAGAACAGAGACAGGTAGCAGAAGGACTCTGGAGAAGACTGTTACCTTTCGGATAAGATGAATTTTCCATCTTTGAGGCTGGGGAGTCTCCTCAGGGGGTTGATGTCGATGTACTCCTTGCTGTGGTGGTGACCTGAAGGAACAGGGAAGGTCTGAGGCTGTGGGACCCACAGAAGCGAGAACTGGGACTCCCAGAGACTGAAATGTCTTCCTCTCTATTTTTTCAAGAAGGGGAAACTGAGGCTTTGAGGGACACCATGGCTCACCCCAGGTCACGGGGCAAGGCATTGGCAGAACAAAGGCTGGGATCAGGACTCCTGTCTCCTGGCCTGCCTCACCCTAGGCTTGGTGACTCTTGTAGCCTCCTACCTGTGTTCCCAGGGCCAGGACAGCCTCTTGGCTCACAGAAGCTGGAGGCCTCCAACCCCCATCCCCAACACTGGACCTGAAGTCACAGCCTATGAATCAACCAAAGCCCTAGAGGCCCGGGTTCCACCACCACTCCAATACCCCTTACTCAGTATCCCTTTTTTAGACAGCACAGGGATAGGACTCGGCCTTCCTCACATTCTATCTATCTATCTATCTATCTTTCTTTCTATCTATTTATTTATTTTATTTATTTTTTAGTTTTTAGTTTTTGAGTTGGAGTCTCACTCTGTCACCCAGACTGGAGTGCCCGGCCACCGCAGCCTCGACCTGCTGGGCTCTGGCGATCCTTCTGCCTCAGCCTTCCAAGTAGCTGGAATTACAGGCATGTGCTACCACACCCGGCTGATTTTTTGATTTATTGTAGAGATGAGGTCTCACCTGCCCAGGCGGGTCTCGAACCCGCGGGCTCAAGCAATCCACTCACCTCAGCCTCCCAAAGGCATGGGATTACAGGCTGAGCCACTGAGCCCAGCTTATCTATTTGTTTTGAATTAGAGTCTTACTCCGTCCCCCAGGCTGGAGTGCAGTGGCACAGTCATGGCTACCACAGCCTCAATCTCCTAGACTAAGGCAATCCTTCTGCCTCAGCCTTCCAAGTAGCTGGAACTACAGGCGCACTGCACACCCAGCTAAATTTTTTATTTATTGTAGAGACAAGGTCTCACCAAGTTGCCCAGGCTAGTCTCAATCCCCTGGGCTCAGGCAGTCCTCTTGTTTCCACCTCCCAAAAGCTGGGATTACAAGCAAAAGCCACTGCACCCTGCCCCTCACATACTTTAACCACCAGACTTTGCAACAACGCTCCAGCTAGAGCCATCTCTCATACCACAACCTTGAAACCTATTAAAATAAACAGTGGTTTGGCCGGGTGTGGTGGCTCAAGCCTGTAATCCCACCACTTTGGGAGGTCGAGGTGAGTGGATTGCCTGAACCCACGGGTTCGAGACCAGCCTGGGCAACTTGGCAAGACCTCATCTCTATAATAAATAAAAAAAGTAGCTGGGCATGATAGTGCATGCCTGTAGTTTCGGCTACTTGGAAGACTGAGGTGAAAGGATCGCCTGAGCCAAGCAGGTCGACGCTGGGGTGGCCGTGAGCATACTACTGTACTCCAACCTGGGCAAAGGAGTGAGATTCCAACTAAAAAAAAAAAAAGATAAACAGATGTTCATCATAAATCTTGCTGGAAACAATAACCCCCTGCCCACCACTTTCCTGCATTCTCACAATGAGCAGAGAATGTCTGATTGTAACTCTTGTTTCATTATAATAATAAAATTACCATCCCAGGCGAGACTTATCCATCATTATTTGTACATACAACATATGAAGAAATACATATCTATGAGGCAGGCATAGTTAGCATAATTTAGAAGGAGTTAGGCGGGTTTTCTTAAGCAGGTCAAAATTAACATAGGGTAAGTGTTCAGACATCTTTCTTATCCATACATGACCTTCACCCGACTGACCAGACACACCAGACCAAACCACCTTGTGGGCTGGAATGTTGATGTACTAGGCAGTAAATCACAGAAACAATAGGGAAATTGCCCCAAACACAGATATGATATTCTAAGAAAAGCGAAAATCTAGTTAGGCTATAACTTTAATTATTTAGAAGGTCCTTGTGATCTTAAAGTTTGAGAGGTGGTAAGTTTGAGATATCTGCAGTTCTCTGCTCTTAGCTCATGGTTGCTTAATCATTACTGCAAAAGTATATAAAGTTTTTGTCAAAGGCAAGCATATGTCCTTTTTCTTAAAGTACCCAAGCTTTAGCATGTCTTTTTCTTTCTAATACATACTTTCTTAAACTATACTTTGGACTCGTTCTGAAATTCCTTTCTGTGGCAGAGTCTAAGAACTCACAGAGCAACACACTGCGCCCAACCCAGCATCATCTACACTATGTTTGTGCAGTTAAAACTCCTCCCAAACCGGGCTAACATACCTTCCCTTTGACATCACACCCTTTCCCTTATCTAGTGAAAGGCTCTGGACAGCCCCTTTCATGAGCCAGCTGTAGAACTTTTCCTCCAGAGTGACCTCCCATGTACAATCCCCCAGTAAGGCCTTGTCTGGGAATCTGGGTGGCCTTGTGTCAACCCCTATTACACGAGATCCTACGAACCTGCAGTCAGTAACACTTTAAGGGGGACAAGACAGCTACAGCAGGCAGCAAGGGAAGCCAGGACACAGCACACAGCTGGATGCCAAAGGGGAGTCTTTCAGACACACTCGGGGTCATCTGAACAAGGAACCCGATGTGCCAGTAGGAGTCAAGACAGCTCCTTGACCAGCTGCCTCCAGGTGGAAACATTTCTGGAGGCTCCACTCGCACCCCGTTCATACCCACAGCTCCCATGTCTCCTCCTCCAAGTTCCAGAGGCATCTGCCTTTGCAAACTGAGCTTTTGGAGCCCTTCTGCGCTTGGGGCAGAATTAGAAGCTGACTCATAACCCTCTCACATGGTCAGTGTAACTCTGAGCAAGTCTGGACACTGGAGAGAATGAGCATGGGCAGACTGTGCTCTTCTGCCCCCTTTGCCAGCCTGGTGGGCAGATACTGCAGACCACAAGGTACTGAAGACCCACAGGAAAAGGCCAGGATGCCAGGTGGGAGCCTGGGCACTTCCAGCTGTTCTTTTCCTCTTTACTCTAGAAGAACCTGCTCGTCTCAGTGTGGAAACTCATTAGGATGACTGGCTAAGGTCAGCCTGACAGGGACACAGCCTACAAGTCCCATGGCACCTTTTTGCTCCCTGCTGACCTTTGTGGGGACTACCTGGGTCTCCATCTCTGTTCCTCAGAAATGCCCCTACCTGTGTGCCCTGCCTCCCCCAGGACCAGGCCTGCCAGGGGCAGCAGGCTGACCTTTCAGAAGATTCACAAACTGGAAGTCAAAGGGGATGCTGTTCTTCTTGGCAAAGATATAGACGGCACGGCAGGGTGTTGACAGCAGGTCCAGGTAGAGCTCCAGACCCGTGCTTAGATGTGCTGGGCCCCACAGTGGTAGCCAAAGGGCCAGCCACAGCCCTGGGCCTATGTCCAACCATAGGCCCTGGGCCCTCTCCAACCTGGACCTAGATCCTGCATTCTGGAACTTTTCGTTTCCCTTGGTGTTGTAATGAGGCTTGGAAGCCCAGAATTCTCACAGCAGCAAGAATTCTGAAGAGGCCCAGAGTAGGCTGGGAAGAGGCCCTGGCAGAGGATTGGGGCTGGAGGCTGTGACCCTGCCCTTCACCTCCTGTGTGTGCCTGAGCCCCATGGCACTGCCTCATAGACACCCTGTCTGAGGAGGGCTGATGCATGGGAATCCCCATTCTGGAACCTAATGAAAGGGACTTTACAAGGACCAGAATGAGGATGAGGCCATGAGGACTAGCCCTGGAGGATCCCAGAAGGGACCGGGGTATCCACAGGCACAACTAGCCTGAACTACGGCTAGAAAAGGATTGGGAGAAAGAAGCTTAGGAGCCTGGGGGACCTTCCTGGGGCACTGGAGACAACACTGGGGAGTCAGGGGGCAACTGGTCAGTCTGTGCCATGTGGAGGAGTGCAGAGAATAGCTTCAGCCCAGGAGTTCAAAATCAGACTGGACAACATAGCAAGACCCTGTCTCTATAAAATATTTTTTAAAAATTAGCTGGGCACTGTGGTATGAACCCATAGTCCCAGTCAGTCGGGAGGCTAAGGGAGGAGTATTGTCTGAACCCAGGAGTTCAAGGCTGCAGTGAGCTGTGATTGCATCACTGCACTTCAGCCTGGGTGACAAAGCAAGACTGTCTCAAAATAATAATAATAATTGTTGGGAGCCAGCCTTGGAGGTCCACCTGATTGACAGGGTCCGGGTGGGCCGAAGACCCCGGGCCGCAGGGCGAGCCCAGGAAGCTGAGGCCCTTCTGTCCTTCACCTTTGCTGTTTGATACCGCCGAAGAATTCTGTGCAGTCGTGGAAGAAGAAAATGGCATGTTTATGTGAAGTGCTCACAGCTAACCTGGAAACATCATGGTTTATTTTTCCATTTTTCCCACTATGCCACTTGGCCTTTTCTAACATATGCAAGGGTTAAACTCTGAAGCACATCAAGAATGCTTTATTTCACTTGGTTATAAGTTACTAGACATTGCTTAAGTAATAAATAATATGAGTATATCCACTCCTTATTTGATTTAGAACTATGCAGTTTAGTGTTTAGACATAAGGATTTTTAGAAGCACAAGTTTATAATGAGTTCATTATGAATTCATTATAAGTTCTAACACTTATCTAGGAGTTATGTAGGTGACTTATAACACTGTTTTCACTGACTTAGGATAAAGATTAATGTTAAGGTTTTTACTTAATTCTATAGTTAAAACTCTAAGTTAACATTTATAGAGTAGGTTTTCACTGAACTCATAATATAATAATTAGACACTTTTATGACAGATCAGCTAAAACAGAAAGTAACCTTGAGGGGCCTGGGAAACATTACTAAAAGCTTCTTTTGAGTTCTCTTTAGAAACAAGCACTGCAAGATAAGAGAAAAGTAACGAGGACATCTGGACAAGGGAGGCGATCACAGGACTCTGAAGAACACAAGAGCCTAAGATGAGAATATTCCTGACACATAAAGAAATATACACTTCAAGAAACTTTCTTGAAACATTTGTAATTTGGGACATTGGACTGAGAGTGTCATTGTTGGCTTTATGAATAGGACTTGTCTAATGCCTATGAGACTCCTGGCTTATTTGCTACTAAAGACACTGGGAATCTTGGTTTGTTCGCTACTAAGACCACTAGCTGGTAACTTTTAAAAGATATGTATATGAAAGAATTTTCTTTGTTTTTCCCCTTCACAAATGGTATAAAAGCTCTGTATTAACTAGCATTAAATTGTCATCTGTTCAAGAAGCAGGTGTCCGGTATATGATCGTCGTCGTCGCCTATCTGTCTCTCCTTCAACATATCTCATGACCCTTGTGGGGCAGGACCCCGCAAATAATAATAACAACAACAACAACAATAATAATAATAGAGGGAGTAGTACATGTGGCAATCGCTACCTTCCAGCTCTGGAGCTCCTGGCTCCTGCCCAAGCCTGCATGACAGGGCCAAGGAAGTTCACCTTGCCCAGGTAAACACTGGTGACAGGCAGCTAGATGGTGATGTGCTACCATATCAGGTACTTATTGTCATGGGTGCGAGCCTGCAGCTCAAGTGGATACCAGTGTGCCACCTTCTGGTACTTTTGGCTCAGATATAAAAGGATGGCTGACAACTCCATTGTTCATACCCAGATGTTGTGACCAGGCTCTTCCCCAACTCCACTCATGGTGGGTGGGCTACCTTCCTACCACATCCCCTCTATAGGCAGCATTTCCCCTATATCAAACCACTCGCTTCCTCCATTTCTAACTCTGCTCCTTCTCAGCCCATGTTTCCACCTCCCCTCCCAGGTTCTGCCCCAGCCGGCCCTCTGCACCCAGGCCCTACTCCCTGGCATCAGGGTCCCCACTCAGCGTGAGGGAGGCAGATCTGCCATGTGACCCTGCCAGAGGGGTCTCTAGGCTCCCTTCCTAGTGTTCCACATCTTGGAGAGGGGCCCAGAGAGTCTCCTTTCCTGAGCCTCCTTAGATTCCTGGCACTTGGTGCCATTTTCTGTCCTTGGGCAAGTCTGGGCAGGTGTGGGACATTATTACCCCCACTTTACAGAGGAGAAACCTGGAGCATAAGGCTCTACAACCTTCCCAAGGGCACAGTGTGAGGACGTGGGGAGCCAGGATTCAACATGGAGTCTGCCCCTGGATCTATCCCAGCTCCTAGAATACTGAAAGGATGTGTTGGGCCATTCGGGGAGTCCAAGACTTGCCTGTGGCCTCCAGGTTGTCTGGGCCTTGTGCATGACCTACACCCTTCCCCACCCTGGCAGCTCCAGTCAGCTCAGGTCCAGCTGGTTCCAACCTCCCGGCCCTAGCCCCAAGGGTTGCCAGGGTCCAGTCCCTGCTCAGAGCTGGTACCCACCCAGGGTCAGCCACTCTACCTACCAGGCAGACACAGGGAGGGGGTGATGGGCACCAAGGCCACAAGAGAGATGGGCAGGTGCCTCAGAGTATGTGTTAAGGGCCCCATTTATTGGCTGCATCTAAAAATTTCGTACACATCAGCCACGTGGCCTCCTGTGAAGACCTGGGGCAAAGCAGGGCACCCAGTCCCTCCCTGAGAAAGTGATGCCAGGGGCCTGGAAAGCACCCTCCTCAGAGGCCTGAGATCCATGGGTTTCTCCTCCAGCATCTAGGTTTTCATGATTCCAATGTCCTTCCTTGGTCCCTCAGCCCTAGGGGTAGTAGTTTCTTGCAGCATCTACCTCTGTGATCATCTGTATCTTTCGGCCTTTGGAGTTCTCCAATGCCTGGTTATCAAGACTTTATCTTAAATTATCTCTGTTAAAATAGCTAGATGGGTTCCATTCCATGGGTACACATGGAGGTTTGTGTGATAATATATAATCCTACTGTTTTCTGTGAGCCTGAAACTGGAATACAGGAGTACTTGTTAAAGCGGCCTCTTCCTCTCGATCCCATATTGAACTCGAGTTGCAAGAGGAAAGTCTGGTCTCAAAATGGAGGTAAAACCACCCCCCGGTCACGCCGGGGAGGTGAGGGCATGATCCAAAGGAACCAGAGCAGTTGAGAAAACTGTTTATTGGTGGTCTGAGTTTTGAAACTCCAGATGATAGTTTAAGGGAACATTTTGAGAAATGGGGCACACTCACAGATCGTGTGGTAATGAGAGACCCCCCCCAAAACCAAAACCCTTTAGGGGCTTTGGTTTTGTGACTTGCTCTCGTGTTGAAGAAGTGGATGCAGCAATGTGTGCTCAACTACACAAGGTTGATGGGCGTGTAGTGGAACCAAAGAGAGCTGTTTCTGGAGAGGATTCTGTTATGCCTGGTGCTCATCTAACGGTAAAGAAAAATTTTGATGGTGGTATCAAAGAAGATACAGAAGAATATAATTTGAGAGCCTACTTTGAAAAGTATGGCAACATTGAAACCATAGAAGGTATAAAAGACAGGTAGAGTGGAAAAAAGAGGGGATTTGCTTTTGTAATTTTTGGTGATCATGATACAATCAGTTAATAAAACTGTTGTTCAGAAATACCTCACTATTCTTTCACAGAAACAAAGAACTGAGTATCATATGTTCTCACTCATAAGTGGACCTTGAACAACTATTGTAATACTGTAAGAAAAGGATTGACAGTAGCGGGAAACTGAGGCGGGGGCGGGGAGGTGGGATTGGCAGTAGTGGGAAACTGCCTGGTGAAGCGGGGGGCACATCTCATCAACAAGGGTAACTGCACAATGAATATTTGTGTACCTAACCCTGAATTGTACCCCACAATTTTAAAATAAAAAAAAAATCTCACTATTAATGAGCATAACTGTGAAGTGAAAAAGGCCCTTTCTAAACAAGAGATGAAGTCTGTTGGATCACAAAGAGGTTGTGGAGGTAGATCTGGCAATTTTATGGTTTGTGGAGGCAATTTTGGCTGTGGTGGAAACATTGGTGAAAGAGGAGGCTATGGTGGTGGAGGTGGTAGCAGCAGAGGTGGTTATGGAGGAGATGGTGGATATAATGGATTTGTAGGTGATAGTGGTCACTATGTCAGTGGTCCTGGATATAGTAGTACAGGAGTTTATGGTAGTGGTGGACCAGGGTATGGAAACCAAGGTGGTGGATATGGTGGTGGTGGTGGAAGATATGATGGCTACAATGAAGGAGGAAATTTTGGAGTTGGTAACTATGGTGGAGATGGGAACTATAATGCTTTTGGTAAATATGGTGGATAACAGCAATCAAATTATGAACCCAAGAAAGGGAGCATTTTGGTGGAAGAAGCTTGGGCAGTCCCTATGGTGGTGGTTATGGATCTGTTGAAGAAAAGGGCTACAGTTCTTAGCAGGAGAGAGAGCGAGGAGTTGTCAGGAAAGCTGCAGGTTACCCAAATGCATTGGAGGAACTGTAAAA
>JAPVLO010005532.1:0-26656 GCA_027257055.1 Cephalopachus bancanus | reverse complement strand
AAAGGCATTGTTATCATAGAAAAATGACAGCTCCATGCATGTCAATTAACCCTGAAGAACTTCCAGTGGGACAAGATTGAAAGGAGGAAGATAATGATACTGATGATCCTGGCCCAGTGTAGGTCTAGGCTAATATGTGGGTAGTGAAAAGCTTATAGAATAGGGGCTTAAGATAAAAAATGCCTTTGTACACCTGTACAATGTGTTTGTGGTTTAAGCTAAGTATTATTACAAGAGTTGCAAAGTTAAAAAAATTTAAGTAAAAACTAGCAATAAAAATTATTTATATTGAAGACAGCAAAGTTTTTAATAATTTTAGTGTAACCTAAGTGTACCATGTTTATAAAATATACAGTGTTGTACAATAATACCCTAGGCCTTCATATTCATTACTGATTCTTTCACTGACTTGTCCAGAGCAATTTCCAGTTCTGATAGCTTCATTCATAGTAAGTACTCTATACATGTGTACCATTTTAAATCTTTGACAATGTATTTTTACTGTATTTTTTCATGTTAAAGTATGTTTAGACATACAAATACTTAGCACTGTGTTATAATTGCCTACAGTGTTCAGGACAGTAACATGCTTTTCAGATTTTTAGCCTAGAACAATACCATATAGCCTGTTGATGTGGTGGACTCTACACTCTAGGTTTATGTAAACACACTCAATGATGTTGGCACAATGATGAAATCACCTAGCAAGAATATCTCAGATGATATCCTTATGGGTAAGCTACACTTGATTGTATTTAAATGTGAGTACTTCCAACTACGTACTGTATACTCAGCAAAAATATCCTTCATGATTGACATTAAAATAGGCATTTTCCAGTGAATGTAACTTCAGAGAACTGGTTACCAGCAAAGTTGCTCTTAAAAGGAGAAATGCCAAAACAAGTTTTTAGGCTATAAGAAAATTATGACAGAAAAATTAAGTACGCTAACAAAGAAGAAAGAGCATTAGAAATGGATAGTATCTTGATGAATACATACTGGAATATTTTTCTTAAGTTTTAAAAAATACACATGACTGTAAAAAGCAAAAATTATGAAGTTGTCTTTGTGAGGGAAGATTCGTTGTACACAGATAAAACATACAAGACAACCATAACATAAAATTGAAATAGACTTTGGGGTTTAATTTGAAAAGATAAAATAGCATTCCCTCCCACAAGTCTGTGAAAAGATGCAGGCATCTTTTATATCTATCTAGTTATAGATAAAGGTATTTAGAGTTACATAGAGTATACATTTATATATCTATTTCTGTATATATGCATGTATGATAAGACACCCCTCAAAAACCATAATTATCTTCTGGATGTGGAAGCCCTTTTAGTGTATACTCAGAATTCTCTCCTCCAAATAAAATGGTACACCAATGTTTTTTATCTAAAATTCTTCCACTATAACAAATACCTACACAAACTTTGTTGATGCTCAGCAATTTGTGGCCAAAAGTGGCATGACAACCATGGTCCCTCACACTCACCCAACCTCTGCCTGTGGGACTTTTTCTTTCTTGCATGAGAAAAGTCCTTAAAGGACAATGTTTTACTGATGTGGACAAGGTGTAATATAAAACAGGCAGAAGCACTGAAAGGCATAAAAATAGACAAGTTAAATAATCATTTGAGTAGTTGAAAAAGTATCTTGATAGGTATATTGGTTAAAATGGAGAGGACTTTGAAGGTGACTGAAGTTTAAACATATAAAAAGAGATAATTTTTATAAATAAATTCCAGTTCTTTGGAATAGAAATATAGCAGAAATATAAACAGAAATATAGCAGAATAGACCTAAATTCAAACATGTCAAGGGGCAGAACTTAAGATGGTGACTGAACAGGTCAGACTGTGAGAGTCTCCACCAAAGCAGGTGTCCATAAAGACTCTCTGCATGAGTAGGTGTGTGCTGGTGGGAGAGTGAAAGTTCATCTGAAGGGAGATTCAGGTTCATGAGGACTCCCTAGGACCCCCTCTGAGGGTGACTGCAAGCCCCCATCACCCTGAGACTGGAAATTGGGCACACAAGATCATCTGTTGTTTGCAGGACTATCCTGAGAAGAGCCTGCTGAATCCAGCTGATTCTCATCATCTGGCACCTAGCCCAAGCAATCATCTATTAGTGTGTATCAGCTGGAGCCCCAGATCTGGTCAGTGGAGAGAGAGGATGGGGAGAGTCAGAGAGGAGTCCCATGTCTGGTGAAGAGATGCTGGCCACAGCCATTTTCTCTGTCCCAGGACCAGGCAGAGACCTGCATTGTCCCTCCCATATCCAGCCAGCTCTGCTCAGTCTCCACCATGGGACCTAAGGTAATCTCAGAAGTCCCTCCCCCATGCTGGATCAGACACAGGTCAGATCTGAGTGGCAGACTTGACAAACAGCAAGCCAGTTGAGTCCAGATCTGATCCACCCTCCTACCACAGTAGGCCTGGGGCATCTAACCCAAGCTTTGAGCACTTCAGTCTGTGCTGAGAGAAACCCTATCAGCCTGTGCTGAGAGCTAGAGATCAGAGCTGAAAGGACGTTGGACTTATAGGAACAACCTCAGAGCGAGTTTGGTTCCTTGTTTTTATTTATTTTTTGTCTGTTTGCTTTGCTCATTTTTATTTGTTTGTTTTAGTTTTTTCCTCTGTTTTTGATAACATTTTCATTCTTGCTTTGTTTCTGGTTTTTTACTGATTGTTTTTACTGTTTTTAAAAAAATTTTCTTTAGACTTCCTGTTTGCATATGGGAAGAGTACAACAATAGGGAGTTTTTTGTTAGATTGTGTGTTTGTATGATTATCTGTATGTTTTAGGTTTTTTTTGCTTTTTCCTGTCTTTGCGTCTCTCCATTTGTTAGTTGGTATGTCTGTCTGTTTTTGCTCTTACTCTTCTCTCTCTCTCTCTCTCTCTCTCTCTCTCTCTCTCTCTCTCTCTCTCTCTCTCTCCACCTTCCTCTTGCCCCCTCCTTCCTGTTTCCAGTCTTTTCCTTTTTCTTACCTCATTTTGCTTCCAGGGAGCGAACCTATACCCCCACTGCATGAATAGACTGTAAGGCAGTGGGAAGTGGGTTTTAGGGTGCCCATACACCTGTCGGTGGATACTGTAATCTGCAGATAGATTTTGAATCACAGATACCCCCTCAATTAAATCTCAAAACTGCAAAAAGTACAGCCCCCAACCCACAGTCCTGCTTCAGAAATAAACAAAGTCAAAGAATCCACCTAAGGAAGAATTGGGGACTGAACAAACCAAAGTAAAAGCAAACCCACCATCCCTGGACAACATAATTAAAGAAGAGGGGAAAAAAAGTGTGTGTGTGGGTGAATCTACACAAATGAAGAAAAACCAAAAGAAGAATATGAGCAAAACATGTCAATCATTATATCAAATGTAGATAGCTTAAGCACACCAATTAAAAGACAGAATTTGTCAACTTGGATTTAAAACAAATAACTAGATCTATTTTACCAAAAATACAATCTTTATTTATTATGGCAAGATTCAAGTATGGGAAATAATGTGCCATACAAACCTATCTTTTTCTGTTCAAGCTGCCGTAACAAATATTATGAATGTGCTGGTGTATAAACAATCAGTTATTTCTCATGGTTCCAGAGGCTGGGAAGTATAAGACCAAGTTGCTGCAGATACTGTCTGGTAAAAGTCCATTTCTCATGGATGGCAGCTTCTTGCTACAACTTCATATGTTGTTTTGTGTCCTCCACATCCACAGTTTCACATTCCATATATTCAGGTTTACCTTGCATGCCATTTGATTAGTGTGATAAACTCTTCTTCCAGAAACTTGAGTCATTCCTGTATCCAGCATCTTCACTTTGGTCTATGCTGTCCACATGTTAATGACTTTGAAGCCATTTATTTTATTATTTAGATTGTCATGCTATTACAGTGTTTATATATTTATAACACTTATTTAGTTTTGTACTGGCCCCAAAGTGATAAAAGAGTGATGCTGGTAATTTGGATATACCAAAGAAGAGACATGAAGTGTTTTCTTTAAGTGAAAAGGTGAAAGCCCTCAATTTAATAAGACAAAAAAATATGTGCTGTGGTTTCTGAGACCTAGGTTAAAGGTAAATCTTGTATCTCTGAAATTCTAAAGCTGGGGAGAGAAATTTGTGCTAGTTTTATGTTGCACCTCAAGCTGCAAAAGGATATATAGGGACTAGCTGAGATTTCAAGCATTTGCTGAGGATATTAGAATATAATCTCTTTGGATAAGGGGGGACTACTTAGTTAAAGGATGAACAAGGAAATTCTTCAGGATGTAAACAAATTATACCAGAGGACAATGTAGAATATTTGCAAAGAAGTAAGAGCAATAGAAATAGTCAGTACTTGGTTAAATATATACTGGATTATTTTGCTCCTCTGATGTACAAAAACAATGAATGTAAAAAGTCAAAATTGCAACATTGTGTGTGAAGAGAGATTTCCTCCTTTGGGCATCTTTTATGAAGGAGAATTCCATTAAGGAAGGCACTGAATGGCCCCACTCTGAATAGCATAGTATTGGAAATTCATTCCAACATATGAATTTTTGGGGACACAAGCATTCAAATTAAAGAATTCTGCCCCTGGTTCCACCAAAGTTCTGCCTTTCTCTAATGTAAAATGCATACGTTTTATCTCAATAACCCCCCAAAAGTCTTTTTTTTTTTTTTTTTGAGTTGGAGTCTCACTCTGTCGCCCAGACTGGAGTGCAGTGGCCGCTCCCGGCCACCGCAGCCTCAACCTGCTGGGCTCTGGCGATCCTTCCACCTCAGCCTTCCAAGTAGCCGGAATTACAGGCATGCGCTACCACGCCCAGCTGATTTTTTTTTATTTATTGTAGAGATGAGGTCTCGCTGCCCAGGCGGGTCTCGAACCCACGGGCTCAGGCAATCCACTCACCTCAGCCTCCCAAAGGCGCGGGATTACAGGCTGAGCCACCGAGCCCAGCTCCCCAAAAGTCTTAACTTGTTTCTGTGTCAACTTTACAGTTGAAGTCCAAAGTCTCATCTAAATCAGAATTGAGACAGACTCATCTAAAAATTCATCTTGAGAAAAAGTGCTCTTCAGTTGTGAACCTGTAAAATTAAACATGTTGTGTGCTTCCTAAATACAATTGTGGGACAGGAATTGTAGAGACATCCCATCCCTAAAGGGAGAAACAGGAAAGAAGGAGAAGTGGCAGACAGATCCTGAGCAAATCCCAAACTCTTCACCAGCAATTGACAGGCTTGCCATTAATTGGCTCACTATTCCTGGTGGAAACAGCATATTTGTTTCCAGATAACTCTGAAAAAAATCCGAAATTGATTCTAGTTTGCCATGCATTGAATTATGTGGCCTCTTCTGGAACCAGGCAATGATCTCATACATCTTGAACCATAAGAGGCAAGCTGGGACAGTTACCATCTTCATTTAATACATAAGAACATTAAGAAAATTAAAATGACCATTGTGTAAACTACATGGTTAGCCTGGGTACTCAAGCATAAGTCTTCCAATTCTAATATCTATTGTTTTTGTTTATTTGTTTGTTTTAAATTACCTATGAACAAAACAACACACTATTTTTAATAGTTGAAAGAAAGCATGGGTGTACATCTTTTCCTGGACAATTTACCTGGCTGCTGACATTATGGAGCTATGAGTCATTTGAAGTCATTCATAGTATGAGTAAGATTTAGGTCAATCAATCATCATTATTTATTGCCTATGGAGAAAGTATTAAAGGTACATAGAGGAGCAAAAAAACTTTCCATGCATTCATTTAACAATACTAAGCTATGCCTTAAACATTTACAACAAATGTGTATATAAGAAGTACCGCCATTCTCGGTGGCTCAGCCTGTAATCCCACGCTTTGGGAGGCCAAGGTGAGTGAATTACCTGAGCCCACGGGTTTGAGACCTGCTTGGCAACTTGGCGAGAGCTCATCTCTACAATAAATCAAAAAATTAACCAGGCATGGTAGTGCGTGCCTATAGTTCCGGCTACTTGGAAGGCTGAGGCAGAAGGATCACTGGAGCCCAGAAGGTCGAGGCTGCAGTGGCCAGTCTGGGCAAGAGAGTGAGACTCAAACTCAAAAAAACAAAAAAACAGAAAAACAAACAGACAAACAAAAAGAAGTGCCAAAGGAGTCACAAGAAGAATATAACAGATTATCTTATACAAAGCCACCACTAACAACTACTGGGGAGGGGACAACTTATTCAGTAAATGGTGCTGGAAAAACAGTCTGAGCACATGCAAAAGATTAAAACATGACCCCTACCATTCACCACACACAAAAATCAGCTCTTAATGGATAAAAGACCTAAATGTAAAACTTCAAACGATAAGAACCTTAGAAAATGCAGGAGACAGTCTTATGCAAATTTGAACCGGCAACCAATTCCTAATCAAAACCCCAAGTGCCCATGCCATAAGAGATAAGATAGACAAGTGGAACTTCATCAAACTGAGAAGTTTCTGCAAAGAAAAAGAAATCATCAGGAGAGTGGGGAGACAGTTCACAGACTGGGAAAAAATATTTGCCAACTGTATATCTGACAAAGGCCTAACATCCAAGATCTTCAAGGAACTCAAACATGCCAAAAAGAATAAAACAAGCATCCATATTAAAAAGTGGGCAAACGATATGAATAGACACTTCTCAAAAGAAGACACATGAACAGCCAACAGATACATGAAAAAATGCTCAGCCTCTCTAATCATCAAAGAAATGCAAATTAAAACTGCACTGAGGTACCACCCAACTCCAGTCAGGATGATTGTCATCAATAACTCAACAAAACAAGAGATGCTGGAAAGAATGCAGGGAAAAGGGAGCACTTCTGCATTGTTGGTAAGAATGTAAACCAGTACAACCTCTGTGGAAAACAGTGTGGCAATTCCTAAAAGATCTAAAAATTGACTTCCCATATGACCCAGCAATCCTCCTTCTGGGAATATACCCAGAGGAACTGAAACCATTCTACAAAAAAGAAATCTGCACATACATGTTTATTGCAGGACTATTCACAATAGTGAAAACATGGAACCAACCACGCTGCCCATAGAAAGTAGACTGGATTTTAAAAATGTGGTACATATATACGATGGAATATTATACAGCCATAAGGACAAACAGAATTATAAACTTCACAGCAACTTGGATGAATTTAGGGTCTGTAAATTACCATAATACTATAAGAAAGTATCACAATACTATAAGAAAGGGACTGGCAGTAGTGGGAAACTGCCAGGGGAGCACATTTCATCAATAAGAGTACCTTATCTCAAACCAGCTGATGGGGGAATCAAAGTGAGGCCCAAACTTTACATGTGCAATGTCCATTTGTATACCTAGCCCTGAATTGTAACCACATCTTCAAAATAAAAATATTTTTAAAAAAAACAGTACATAGGAGCAGGAATACAACAGATATTTGGGGTAATTATAAAAGATTTCCCAGAAGTATCAACAATGCATGAGTTTGATGAATGTATAAAACTATTCTAGAATGAGTAGCACTAGAAAATATTCTAGGTAATGGAAAAAGGATAGAGTGATAAAAGTTGGTAGAAAGTAATGACCTGAGAAATATTGGAAAACAAGACTTTTCTGGGATTATTTCATGTAACATTGTACAAGTTATTTCAACCCTCTTGGTAACATACATCATCTACAAAATAAATATTCTAGGTCACATACATTTAACTTTCCTTAACACAAATGAAAATTCATGATAGTTTACTATGTGTCATTCACTGAATTCATCATTTTACCTAATGAATTTGTTTAGTCTTCACAATAACTCTGTAGTACAGATCCTTTGCAAATTTAATGGTGACAGTAGTCAGCATCTTTTAATAAGCATTTGGACATTGTTTAAAAATGCAGATGACTGGGCTCCATACCACACAGAGTAAGGAAGTTAGTACTTGAACAGGATTCTCAGGTGTTAAATTTGTGACCTCAGTTCTGAGGTGTTCAGTTCTGAGAAACCCTGATGTACAAACACTATTGCCATTATTGCCATTTTATAGAAATCTAACCAAACAGCTACAGTAGTTTGTTCAAGATCAGTCAGCTAAAATATGATAGAACAAGTTTTATCAGGGGAATTAGGTCAAGCACTTTTAGTTTCTAAAGTTCTATGAATCTATACAGTGGATAGGAAGGGGATAAAGGTGGAAAGTGAAGCATAGCAGGATGGACAAAAGAATGCATTGCAACCTACAGAAATTCCTCTTAGATTAATGGATGTGGAGTCCTGTCAGAGCTGCCAGCTGCATCACAGCGTTCTCCCTGCCCCAGCACACCCACCTGTCCCAGGACACTGGGCTTGCCACCCACTGCTACCTGCTGAGATAATGGTGCTGCCAACGAAGTCTAGCAACTTTGATCTGGGCCTTGGTACATGGAGCCCTGCCTCCCAGAAGGAGAGCCTCTGTGCTCAAGCATGCTGCAGGGGTATTGGTAAGAAGCTGGCAGAGTACAAGGCAGTGGTGGTGGGCACAAGTGGTGTGGGCAAGAGCACACTGACCATCCAGCTGAATCACCAGTGCTTGGTGGAGGACCACGACCCCAACATCCAGGATTCCTACTGGAAAGAACTGTCCCTGAGTGAAGGAGGTTGCATTTTGAATGTGCTGGATACTGAAGGGCAGGCCACTCGTAAGGCCCTGCATGACCAGTGTGTGGCTATTGGTGAGGGTGTGCTTGGTGTCTTCACTCTCGATGACCCCTCATCTCTGACCTAGCTGCAGCAGATGCGGGCCACCTGGGATCCTCAACGCACTGAGCCCCTTGTCCTTGTGGGTAACAAGTGTGGCCTTGTGATCACCACCAGAGATGCTCATGCTGCTGCTGCAGCCATTGCCCAGAGCTGAGGGGCTCCTTTGTGGAGACCTCAGCCAAGACTTGCAAGGTGTACAGGAGGTCTTTTCATGGATTGTCCGTGAGATCTAGAAAACCCAGGAGGCCATGGCAAAGGATGCTGTGACCAGGCCAGGTGAGGAGAGGGCACGGCACCAGAAGGCCACCTGCCACTGTGGCTGCTCTGTAGCCTGAAGATCTTGATTAAGAAAAGTGGGCCCAGCCAGGCTCGGTGGCTCAGCCTGTAATCCCGTGCCTTTGGGAGGCTGAGGTGAGTGGATTGCCTGAGCCCGCGGGTTCAAGACTCGCCTGGGCAACTTGGCGAGACCTCATCTATACAATAAATCAAAAAAACTAGCCAGGCATGGTAGCACACACCTGTAATTCTGGCTACTTGGAAGGCTCAGGTGGAAGGATCGCTGGAGCCCAGCAGGTCGAGGCTGCGGTGGCCAGGAGCGGCCACTGCACTCCAGTCTGGGATACAGAGTGAGACTCCAACTCAAAAAAAAAAAAAAAAGTGGGCCCTTCCCCATGCTGGGGTGATGGTTCCCTAGACATCAGACCCTGAACAACTAGCTGTTTGGTACACTGTCACTGTCAGTAAACTGGGGATAGATGGACCCTTGTTTTCTCTTGGTGAGGGGTTTTTTTGGTAACCTGGGAGTGTCTAATGTTGGTTTTCTTATGTCAAGTTGAGATTTTGTGCAAACCTAAATAAATGGTGTTCTTGAATTTCAAAAAAAAAAGAATAATGGATGTTTTCTAATTATTAAAAGTAGAGACAATAGTAGAAAGTCCTGTGCTATTTAAGAAATTTTAAAGCACATGGGCATTAAAAGAGTAATTTTTATTACAGGTGTGTGAAAATATTTCAGAAATACTTGTGAGATTTTTCTTGAGTATGTGACAAGAATGTTAAAATTTTTCATGTCATTCTTAAGGAGAAGTTTAAGGAAAACTGAAATATATCACTTCCCTAGAATATCTGATGCAATAATAAAAGATTTTGAAAAATATACATAGATTTCTATATGCCAATGTCACATTTTTTATTTCACCACTTTCTCAATATTGTAGCTGCATTTTTTTGTCTAAATCTATATCTAGATGACACCAAAAATCCACTAGCCATTGAATCAGTGTATTTTTCTGCCTTTTATTTTTTACATAATGGCATAGCCAATTAAACTATTTGCTTAAATTACTTGTTGGCTGAATCTTAATGCAAGGTCAAAGTCTCAGGGGTAGCAATTTCTTCTTTGTCTTATATTAGTCTTAGTACTGCAATTAGTTCGATGAGGATATATTCCATGTAGGATGGCTGGCATGTGAATGTTTGGTTCTTCTCTCTTTTTTCTTGCAACATACCAGTCCTGAATTATACTCTTAAAGTGTTTAATTGGATTTTTACTTTGGAGATGCACAGAGGATTTAGTGTTCTGGCAACAAGATTAGTATAGTTTAACAAGTCCGTATGTCTTATGGAAAGCCAGACAGCAAATTTTAACTGTATTTTATATATCCCCCTGTTTTTAGATAACAATAGTTCACACTTCTTTATTTAAGCCTTATTTCATATTTCTGATAACACAAATTTATATCTTAAAACCAAGCTATAATGAACCTATTTTTATGTTTATACCAATATATTATCTCTTTTATATTTGTAATAGGAATAGAACCTTTCAAGAGGTTCTGAAATATCCAGAATGCCTTTCTAAGACTTATTTGTTCTTGTTAGAGAAGCAGGATTCATTTCCTTGTTTGAGTTCTTGAGCAATGGCTATCCACCCAAATTTAATTTCTTAAAGGGTTCTTAAAAATATCTATGCTTGGGCCGGGCTCGGTGGCTCAGCCTGTAATCCCGCGCCTTTGGGAGGCTGAGGTGAGTGGATTGCCTGAGCCCGCAGGTTCGAGACCCGCCTGGGCAGCGAGACCTCATCTCTACAATAAACCAAAAAATTAGCCGGGCGTGGTAGCGCATGCCTGTAGTTCCGGCTACTCGGAAGGCTGAGGCGGAAGGATCGCCGGAGCCCAGCAGGTCGAGGCTGCGGTGGCCGGGAGCGGCCACTGCACTCCAGTCTGGGCGACAGAGTGAGACTCCAACTCAAAAAAAAAAAAAAAAAAAAAAAAAATCTATGCTTGGTCTTAAACTTCAAAGGTTTATTTATAAATAAGTAGTTGGGGTTGAATTTTCAAAAGTTCTCCAAGTGACACCAATGTGGGACAAAGGCTGAGGATTACATTCAATACATAAATATATGAGCTTTTTGAAGTATTCTGAAAAAATTAGGGTAAAGAAAGGTGAAGGAATGAAAGACTGGACAAACCTAGGGAGTGGGGGCACATCCCCTGTGTTAAAATAATTACTTCACATATTTTTAATTCATGTCTTTCAGCATATTTTCTTTTGTATAATACACAGTATTCAAGGCCCAAATGTGGTTATTCTGTGTTAAATTGCATTCTTTTGTGCTAAATTCCATACATTTATTTTCATCCCAATATAATTCTCTTTGTATGTCAGTTAAATTAATTGCCTTGACCCAATCAATTAATACTCTGCCAGTTATACTTTTTCATTTAATTTTAAAAAGTGATAGAAAGGGCTGGGCATGGTGGCTCATCCCTATTAACTCAGGTCTTTGGGAGGCTTTGGTGAGAGGTTTGCCTGAGTCCATGGGTTCAAGACCAGCCGGAGTGATGGGCGAGATCTCATCTCTACAATAAATCAAGAAAAGTTAGCCAGGTGTGGTGGTATGCACCTGTAATTCCAGCTACTTGGAAGGCTGAGATGGAAGGTTTGCCTGAGCCCAGCAGGTTAAGATTGTAGTGGCCACAACTGTGCCACTGCTTTCCAGCCTGAACGACAGGGTGAGATTCCAACTGAAAAAGCAAAAAAAAAAAAGTGACAGAAAAAGAGGTATTTATAGACTAAACTAGCAAATATTCTTTCCTTATTTGTTAAAGACAGTAATTTTAATACCAATATGTTAAGATTCAAATCAATTGCAACATTCATTTATAGTATAGGCATTTTAAAGATACTACTTTACTTGATTTTGAATGTCTTTTTCTTAATTCAAATCTTCCTATACTCAGTTTTTCTTTCACAGATGTGTTAATCATTTTTTTATTTATTTTATTTTTTTATCAATATTTTTTATTATGATATTGTGGGGTACAGTTAAGGGTTAGGGACACAATTATGTTTCATTCAGGCACCCTGTTGATAAGAGGTGTTTCCCCTCCCCAAACAGATATTTGCTACTGTTAATCCCATCTACCTCCCCCTCATAGTTTCCCAGTACCGTCAGTCATTTTCTTATAGTATTACATTGGATGTTCAAGGTCCATTATGAGTGAGAACATGTGATACTCGGATCTTTGTTTCTATGAGAGGTCACTCAGTATTATAGACTCTAGTTCCATCCAGGTTGCTGCGACATTCATGATTTTGTTCTTTTTTATGGCTGCGTAGTATTCCATCATGTATATGTACCACATTTTTTTAATCCAGTCCTCTTTTGATGGGCAACATGGTTGCTTCCAGGTTCTTGCTATTGTGAACAATGCTGTGATAAACATATGTGTGCAGGTATCTTTTTTATAGAGTGATTTCAGTTCTTCAGGATATATTCCCTGTAGGGGGATTGCGGGGTCATATGGGAGGTTGGTATTTACAGATTTTAAGAATCGTCACAATGCTTTCCATAGAGGTTGCACTAGTTTACACTCCCACCAACAGTGTAGAAGTGTTCCCTTTTTTCCACACCCTCTGCAGCATCAGTTATTTTTTGAGTTGTTGAAAATTGCCATTCTGACTGGAGTTAGGTGGTATCTCAGTGTGGTTTTGATTTGCATCTCCCTGATTATTAGTGAGGTTGAGCATTTCTTCATGTGTTTATTGGCTGCTCAGATGTCTTCTTTTGTGAAACGTCTGTTCATATCTTTTGCCCATTTTATAATGGGGTTGTTTGCCTTTTTCTTTTCATCACGTTTGAGTTCCTTGTAGATCCAGGATGTTAAGCCTTTGTCAGACCTTGTGCTGGCAAATACTTTTTCCCAGTCTGTAGGCTGTCTCCCTGCTCTCTTGATGGTTTCTTTGGCTTTGCAGAAGCTTGTCAGTTTAATAAGGTCCCACTTGTCTATCTTTTCTCTTATGACCTGTGGGTTTCGGGTTTTGATCAGGAATTGGATGCCACTTCTGATTTCCATGAGGGTATTTCCTTCCTTTTCTAAGGTTCTTATGGTTTGAGGTTTTACATTTAGGTCTCTGATCCATTTGGAGTTAACCTTTGTGCATAAGGATAGATAGGGGTCCTGTTTCAATCTTCTACATGTGGTCAGTCAGTTTTCCCAGCACCATTTACTGAATAGGTTCTCCTCTCCCCAGTGATGGGTGGTGGAGGCTTTGTCAAAGATGAGTTGGTTGAGAAATTGTGGTTTTGCTTCTGGAATCTCAATTCTATTCCATTGGTCTATACGCCTGTTCCTATACCAATACCAAGCTGTTTTGATGATTGTGGCTTCATAGTAAAGTTTGAAGTCTGGTAATATGATACTACCTGCTTTGTTTTTTTTTCTGAGGATTGTTCTGGCTATTCTTGGACGTTTGTGTTTCCATATGAATTCCTCTGTTGCTTTTCTCTAGGCCTGAGAAGAATGTTGCTGGTAATTTGATGGGTATTGCATTGAATTTGTAGATTGCCTTAGGTAAGATGGACATCTTCACAATGTTGATTCTTCCAATCCATAAGCATGGGATATTTTCCCACTTGTTTGTGTCATCTTTGATTTCTTTGAGCAGTGTTTTGTAGTTTTCATTGTAAAGGTCTTTCACGTCTCTGTTTAGGAAGATGCCAAGGTATTTCATTTTTTTGTGGCTATTGTGAATGGAATTATGTTTTTTATTTGGGTTTCTGTTTGTTTATCATTGGTGTAGAGAAATGCAATTGTCTTTTGTACATTTATTTTGTATCCTGAGACTTTGCCAAAGTCCTTTATCAGTGTAAGGAGGTTTTTGACAGATTCTCTTGTGTTATCAGGTACACAATCATATCATCTACAAAGAGAGATAACTTGACTTCCTCTTTTCCTATTTGGATACCCCTGATTGCCTCCTCTTCTCTGATTGCTCAAGCCAGGACTTCTAATACCATGTTGAACAGGAGGGGTGAGAGTGAGCATCCTTGTCTTGTTCCAGTTTTCAGGGGAAATGGTTCCAATTTTTGTCCACTTAGGAGTATGCTGACTGTGGGTTTCTCGTAGATGGCTTTTACTATTTTGAGGTATGTTCCTCATATGCCTAGATGTTCAAGGGTTTTTATCAAGAAGGTGCTGGATTTTATCAAAAGCTTTGTCTGCATCTAATGATATAATCATGTGGTTTTTATTTTTACATCTGTTGTTGATGTATTTAATTACATTTATGGTTTTTCGAATGTTGAACCAGCCTTGCATCCCTGGTATGAAGCCTACTTGGTCATGATGGATGATTTGAGATGTATTGTTGAATCCGGTTTGCTAGGATCTTGTTTTGAATTTTAGCATCTATGTTCATCAAAGATATTGGTCTGTAGTTCTCTCTTTGTTGGATCTTTACCTGGCTTGGGTATCAATGTGATGTTGGCTTCGTAAAATGATTTGGGGAGAGTTGCATATTTTCAATCGCCTGGAATACCTTCAGTAGGATTAGTATCAGCTCCTCCTTAAAGGTCTTGTAGAATTCTGCTGGAAAGCCATCTGGACCAGGGCTTTTTTTTGTAGGGAGTTTTCTTATTATGTAGTCAATTTCCTTGATTGTTATTGGTCTATTTAGGGTCTCAATTTCTTCTTTTTCCAACCTAGGTAGGTTGTGTGATGTCAGGAAGTCCTCCATTACCTTAAGGTTTTCAAGTTTGTTTCCATATAAGTGTACGTAGTAGTCTCTAATGATCTTTTGTATTTCTTCAGGGTCAGATGTGACTTCATCTTTTGTGTTTCTGATTGTGCTTATTTGGTTTTTTTTTCTCGTCATTTTCTTGGTCAGTCTATGTAGGGGACCATCGATCTTGTTTATCCTTTCAAAGAACCAGCTTTTTGTTTCATTGATTTTTTGTATTCTTTTTGTCTTCTATGTCCTGGATTTGGGCTTTTATTTTGGTGATCTGGATTCTTCTCCTGAAATTAGGGTTTTTGTGGTCTAGCTTTTCTAGCTTCCTTAGGTGGCTTGTTAGGCTGTTAATTTGTGTTCCTCCATTTTCTTCATGTGTGTTTATAGGAATATAAATGCGTCCCAGAGATTTTGGTAAGATGTTTCTTCATTTTCATTTGTTTCCAGGTATCTTTTGATCTCTGTTTTGATTTCATCATTGACCCAGGAGTTGTTTAGCATCATGCTGTTTAGTGTCCATATCTTTGTGGGTTTTGGGGGAAACTTGTTGGTTTCAATGTTTATTTTTATTCCACTGTAGTTCGAGAAGGTGCATGGTAGAATTTCAGGCCTTTTAAATTTGCTTATGCTTGATTTATGTCCAATCATGTGGTTTATCTTAGAATATGATCCATGTAGTGATGCGTAGAATGTGTATTCTGTGGTCTTTGGATGGACTGTTCTGTAGGTATCAATTAAGTCCATTTGGTCTAGAGTCTTATTGAGGTTCTGGATCTCCTTGCTGATTTTTTGTCCTGATGATCTGTCTAGGGTTGTGAGTGGGGTATTAAAGTCCCCAGTTATGATGGTGTTAGAGTCAATATCTTTCTTTAGTTTTCCTAGAAGTTGCTTTATGATAGTTGGCACACCTATGTTGGGTGCATATATGTTAAGGATAGATATTTCTTGTTGATGGAGTGAACCTTTTATCATTATTTTTTGGCCCTCTGTATCTTTTTTAATTTTTGATAGCTTAAATGGTCTTTTGTCTAAAATTAGGATTGCGACTCCTCCTTTCTTTTGTGTTCTATTCACCTGAAAATTGGTTTCCCATCCTCTTACTTTGAGTATGTGTATGTCCTTTCTAGGGAGATGGGTCTCTTGAAGGTAGTATATTGTTGCCTGGTGATTTTTTTTCCATTTTGTCATTCTATGTCTTTTCAGTGGTGCATTTAGTCCATTCACATTCAGACTTATTATTGAAATGTGAGAGTTCTTCCCTATCATAGAGTTCTTATAGAGTTGTTGTTCTTTCAGTTGGTTTTTTTTTTCTTTCTTTTGGTTTTGTGGTTTGTTCATGTATATTTTATTCTTTCCCCTGTACTCTTGTGAAGAACGTTGTTCTTTTTTCCTTTTCTCCTCTGTTTAGTACTTCTTAAATGTTTCATGTAGAGATGTTTGGTGGCCGCATAAGTTCTTAGGGATTGGATATCTGGGAAAGATTTTAATTCTCCTTCACTGATGAAGCTTAGCTTGGCCGGGTAGGTTATTCTTGGTAGAAATTGTTTATCTTTTAGGACTTTTAAGATAGGGCTCCAAGCTCTCCTAATCTGCAGGGTTTCTGTAGATAAATCTGCTGCTATTCTGATTGGTCTTCCATGGCAGGCGAAATGGCCTTTTTCTCTTGCTGTCTTTAGGATTTTTTCTTTTATGCCTACTTTGTTTAGGCGAATTATTATGTGTTTAGGAGTTGGTCTTCTCATTTGTTGTCCTGCAGGGGTTCTCTGAATCTCTTGTGTTTGAATTTTTGCATCACTGATTAGATAAGGGAAGTTTTCTTGAATGATCTCATGGAAAGTTTGTTCCAATGTGGTCTCTGTCTCTCTTTCTGCCTCAGGAAGTTCAGTTACTCTTAGATTAGGCCTCTTGAGGTAATTGCTCATCTCTTGAAGGTTTTATTCTGTCTTTTTGAGCTTATTTTCTGTGTTTTTAAGAGTTTGGGTCATTTCTATATTTTGGTCCTCAAGCTCTGAGATTCTTTCTTCTGCTTGGGTAATTCTGCTTTCCATGCTTATCAGTTTGTTATTTATTTCATTCACAGAATTCTTTATTACTGTTATCGCAGATATCAGCTCCTTCCTAGTTTCTTCTTGTGTCTCCTCAATTCTTTTTAATCTCTCCATTATTGTCTTGATATCTACATTTGTAGTTTGAGACCCTTCATTCTGGGAGCTCTTCATTGTTTGCATTCTGAAGTCAGTTTTCTCAGTGTCTGCCCTTCCAGGGGTCTGGGAGAGACCCATACTCTTCTTTTGGTTTTCTTCATTTGTGTAGATTTTTCTCTCTCTCCCCCTTTCCCTCCCCTTCTTTAATTCTGTTTTTGTGGGAAGGTGGGGTTGCTTTTTTTTCTCTTCTGCAATATCGTGTTTTCCTTATGAGGGTCTTCTGGCTTTGTTCACTTTTCAGGTTGGAGCATAGGCTGCAATCTGTATTTTTTGTGGTTTTGAGGTTTATTTGAGAGGGAATCTGTGGTTCAGAAGGCTGATTCTAGCATCCACGAACAGGTGTATGAGCACACTGGATCCTATTTCCCTCTGCCTTACAATCTACCCATTCAGCAATATGTAGTCTTGGTCCCTAGATTAAAAGGGGGTATAAAAGAGGAGAATAATGGAGGAAGGGGGGTCAATAGGGAGTTAGAAAGAGAGAAGAGTGAGAGTGAAAACAGATATACATATACATACCAACTATCAGATGAGAAAGAGACACAAGGCTGGGAAGAAGTGAAAAAAGACACATAAGAAAGATTCCCTAAAGAGTACTGATAGCTACACTGAGACAGGCCATTAAAATCAAGAAACAGTGTAAGTCAGAAGGCAAACAACAAACGTGACCAAACCAACAGCTACAATAATAAAATCATAAGTCAAAATAAGCGATCAGACTAAAGTAACGTGTCTGATCTCCGATTCTGGCCTCTCCCTTTTGTTTTTTGTTGCAGCATAGGGGTGGGGCTTTGTCTCCTGTTTTGCACCATTGCCTTAGGAACTGAGGTAAAGTTTGTTGATAGGTGGGTGGGGCAATGGAAGTCTCTGCCTGGAGAATGGCAAGGCAATTTATGCAGATCTGTTTTTCTCCACTTGTCTGGGTCCCCAACGTAGGGTCTCATGCTGAGTGCCTCAGCCAGGGTGGGCCCAGAGTTCCAGAGCTCCAAAGCTCCAAAGGTCAGGTGGTGAGTGGCGAGAGTGGCCCTGGGCCTACCACATGGTACTTCAGCCAGGAATGGGACCAATGTCTCTGATGGCCGGATGTTCAGAGCCTCCCTGAGTGACCGGCGGCTTGGTGCCGGGTGCCAGGCTGGAAATGATGTAGTCAGAGAGGGAGCCAGGAGGGGGCTGGGACCCAAGACTCCCATGCATGCAGTGGAACAGCAGCAGCAGGGGGCTGCAGTACCTTGCCCTGCATGGGACCAAAGTCCCTGGGACTCACACCAGCTTGGCTGGTGGTGGTCTGGGGGATGGGGTAAGAGTAGTAAGAGTCTTTTTGGGAACTCACGTTTGGAGAATCTTACAAGTTCACCTATGCTGTCGCCATCTTGTTCCCATCTCTATCATTTATTTATTAATGGAGGTTTTTCATCAGACCAGGGTAGTAGAATGTGCCATTTGAATGCTACCTGGCCATAAGTTTTCAAGAGTCCTTCCTTTTGAAGTGGTGCTCGTCACTAATGCATTGTTTCATAGCTTAATTTTTCTTTCCTTTTGCTAGGGATTCAGGGTCTCTGTGTTTCTTATCTTTTCTTTATAATAACCACTTCATTGTACAAAATCAAGTAACAGTCTTGAGAGAATGTACATTTTCTAGAGGTTCTCTTTCTCTGCTACTGGATCTGCATTGATAAAAAATGTAAAAATGACTTTGATCTTGCATTCTTCTTTGTTGTCTGGGCCTGGAGTTTCTGAACTCTGGGAAATATTTAGCATGCACTGTTCATGCAAATGTAAAGTGGAAATAAAGTTTCCATTTTGCTTATCACAACCTATTTCCAGAGCAGTACTCTAAAACTTTGCTATCTCTGTGACCTTCAAAACAAAGTGGCAACTGGAAATTCTTGTGAAAACATCCTGATGATTTGTAATATATATATATATATATTAGTTTCCCTGAGCACAAATTATTACAAAAGAAACCTGTACTCTATGGAAATGTAACTTTGTAGAAACCAGACTGCTGAAAGGGAGTGATTTGGAACATGTGCTGAATGACTAAGAGCATGAATATTAGGCTTACCATTAGGCTTATCCACCACTCACTAGATGTGTGACTTTGGCAACTTTATTTAATGGCTATAAGCATCAATTTCTCCAATTTTTAAAAAAGATACTAGCTATACTCATTTTATATAGTTGCTAGTAGGTTTAAATAATATGATCTAAAGTAAGCTGGACCTTGTAAGAATTTACTAAATGTTAGTTATCCTCATTATTATTATCTCTTAAGGAACTCTGAACAATAGGCATGCTCACTTGAATAGATATTAATTGAACCAATTTTATTGTACATCAGAAAGATTACATGGTATGAAGAAGGAAGGAAAGAGCCATATGAAATTGACACAGAGACTAAAATGCAATACAGCAGAGTCACTATATGAGGAAGAATGCCAACAGAGCTATTGCAACAGCAAGTGCAGCATGGAATAATAGCCTCATTCTCCATTGTGTTTGACCATTGAAATGTTATTGTCTGCTCTTGTGCTCCAGTTAATTCTCATGGCTGAAGGCATTGGTGTGTACTTGGACATATATTCTTAGAGCCATACTTGAGTATTATATAATATTTTGCTTTACAGAATGATGTGATTTTCTTTAGAACTTTTATTTTCCTCTAGCTTACAGGAACACAACTGATTATTTGATGTTGTTTTTATATGCATGGCACTTTTTGTATGTAATTTAATTTTTTCAATATATTTGTAGAATTTTCATGTAAACATTCATATATTATCTATGAATATTATTTGTCCCAATCTGAAAGTTACTTGTCTGTTTGTTGTGTTGAATCTGGCTAGAGGATTCAATTTAACCCTGAAGAGGAGGTGTGACCATGCCATTGAAATGCTTAGTGCACTCTTAAATTTTAAGGAGTTTCTCCTAAAATTTCACTGTTCATTTTAATTTCCATATTAAAATTCTAAAGTCACATCTAACATTAAGGCGTTTCCTTCTATTCTTAGTTTGCTTAGTGCTTTAAGTCAGGAGTCAGTACTAAAGTTGAACAAGTGATTTTCCTGTATCTTTGTCATTCTTTATTAATTTCTCCATGTCATAATGCATTATTTGTTTCAGTGCTGTAGAAATGTCATTTCTGTGATTTTATGGCTTGCATGCATTTTGATGACAAGTCTGTTGTCATTTGTATCTTTGTTCTAATGTTGAATGATCATTGCATTCAGAAATGAATCCATCTTGGATATTAATGTAATTCTTTTAAACATATTTTCGGATTGAATTTGATAGGTATTTTATTAGAAACTTAGCTTCTATGTTCTATAAGTGTAGATTTCAATTTCTCAGTTTCATTTCCTCCTCTAATTCTTTATAAAAAGTTAATGTATCTTTATTTTTCTTATCTTTTTTTTCAGAGACTGTTCCTTTATACAAAGATAATCAATACCATGGGTCCCTCAACATGCTGCTGCAGTTCACATGGGCCCATCTCACCACTTACAGGACAGAAGAGTCTGTGTGGGGGTGACTGCAGCAGAGAGATGTACTACATACAAGCTGGGAGCTCCCAAAGGCAGAGACACACACAGTCACTATCAACAGAAGCACAAACAAAATGATGAACAAAATGATGGAATGGTGGAGCTGGAAATAGACACTGGCAGCCACTGCCAACTACTGCACTCTTCCCTCACGTGTTCCTTGAGAGGAGCCCTGGACCTGGAGTAAGAAGACTAGCTGTGCTACTACAGAGCCACTCAATGTCTTGTTGTCTGCATCTGTAAATTGGGAACAATAAACAGTACTCCTCAAAGCTGCCATGAGCATAAGTGAGATTAAAATAGGGACACTTATCAAAGTACCAACACAGATCCTGGCACATAGAGGTGTTCAATAAATAATTTTTTTGTCAGGAAATCTTAGCTCAGAGAAGACCTTCTCCAGAAGGCCGAGATGTGAGATAATGTCCCTAGAAATTATACCAGGGCATCAGGATCCTTGAGAGTTCCTTAGAAACCTGCAGCCCCTTTAGTGCCCAAGGCCCCAGAACACTGTGCCAGGGCAGCTGACAGGAGTGGAGGACTGGGCCCATGGGAGTAACCCCCAGAACCTGGATAGACACTAGATGAGCTGGGGTTTGGACCAAAATTATTCTGTACATAACACAGACTGGAGGCAGACTGGGCATATGTCTAGGAATGCAGGTGAGCCAGGATGCTAGTTTTTGACCACTGGCATGCATCTCAGTAAAAGGGTAGTTTGTGGACAAGTGAGGGTGGCAACTCCGTGTGGGGTAGGAGCCAGACACAGGGTTCAGCTCTGACTCTGTGCTGCTCTTCTTTCTGCAGAAGACCATGAGACATACTTGAACATGGAGATGCTCTTCATCAGGGAGAAAGGGAACTTCTGATTGAGTTTCAATGCTCCTCGCTCTGAGAGGTTGAGGGAATAGCAGTATGTGAGGCCATATGCCAGCCCAATTGCAAGTCCACAGACATTACTGAAGAAAAAGGTTTGTGGAATGAGCCATGTGGCACCCAGCAGGAGCCATGGCACCAGGACTGAGGGCACAACCATGCCAAATACCAGGGCCTGCCTCATCCGAAAGTGGACCGAGGTGACTCCCAGCATGGCAAAAGCCACTGGGGTGAAACCTCTGACATCTTCCACCTCCCCCAGCTTTGAAAGCGATGACATAGACACAACTGACAGAAAGATGTTAGTTGAGAAGATACTGAAGATCAAGGTGAAGAAGCAATGGCAGAAGGTGCCCATGGTTCTCTCAAAATTGCCAGCAAAATGCCAGATGATGACAGCACCACAGAGCAGGGAGATCGGATTCTCCTAGACAAAGATGTAGGTCACCAGCCTGTAAACTTGCCAGTTGTGCAGGACCTCGGACTTCAGCAAGAGGCCAGAGGGCACCAGGGGTGGCCGCTTCAGGTACAGGCAGGACCCAGACACCAGCCGCGAGAGCAATGTGGGGAAGAAGGTGGCAGATGGCACCTCAGACAAAAGGCCCAGCCAGAATACCCGGTCCAGAGGCAGCCATGGCCGCAATAGCTCCTGAGCTCCACCTCGGCCTGTGTCCTTATTTTCATGAATAATCTGAATATTCTTTTTTTTAAACTTAAGTCAATCAACTTAAAGGGGCAAACGCATTGAAAGTGAATCTTCCTCTTTTTTTTTATTTTGGAGTTGCAGTCTCACTCTGTCACCCAGTCTGGAGTGCAGTAGCATGCTCAAGGTCACTGCAGTCTTGACCCACTGGATTCAGGTAATCCTTCCACCTCAGCCTTCAAGAAATTGAATGTTTTTAATGACTAATTATGTCAAACATTTTTCTTTTTATGTGCTTATATTTGACCCATATTACTTCTCTAGTATAATGTTTATATAAATCTTTGCTTTTTTTGTTAAGTTCTTTTTAAATTATTGAAAGTGTTTGCATGTAATATGTTTCAGCTCTTTTTTTCTGTGTTTTCTTAACGTGTCTTTTTGGAAGACAATTTTTTTTTTTTTTAGTGTTGATGAAATCAAATGTATCAATTTTCAAATTTCTCTCAATTTCTTAAGCCTACCAAAAAAACTTTGCGTTTCCTAGGTTTCCAATGTAGTTCTCCAAAAATGGTATTTTAGAATGTAAAGTTTGGTCTAGGGGTGTATATGATTCAAAATAGGGGTCAAGATACTTTTTTCATAAAATTTCTAATGTTTCCAATGCCATATGTTGCAGAGACTGAAACCTCTTAAGAGATCAAAAGTTGGGTTATGTTCTGAACTCTATTATTTTCTCTACAATTCCAGTCTTTCTCTTTTACTTTAATACACTTTTTTCCCTAGCTTATTAAGATGGAAACTAGAATTTGGTTTATATACACCTTTTAAATATAGACTTTTAAGTCTAAAATCTGCTTGAACTTTGTTCCATGGAGTTTGTATTTTGTGTTTCCATTTGTTCAATTCCAAATAATTCCTGACTGTTTTTGTGATCTCTTTTTGACCTGTGGTTTAATGAGAAATATGTTGTTTAATTTTAAATACTCAAACATTTTTAATATACTTTTGGTTATTGATTTCTGCTTTAAGTTCATAGTAGTCAGAGAATATACATTATATTATTTGAATATGGTAAAATATATTTGCATTTGTTTGATGGCCTAAAGTATGATCTTTCCTGGCAAATGTTTCATGTATACTTTAAAAGTGTGTATACTATTGTTGAACAGGATTTTCTCTAAGTTATACCACTTCATTGACAGTGTTTTTCAAGTCTTCCATGCAATTACTACATTGTTGCCCAACTTTTATGATTAATTACAGAGAGAGGAGTGATAAACTCTTCCTCAGTAATTGTGGGTATCTAATTCTCCTTTCATGTCTATCAACTAATCAGCTATTGTTTTTATGTATTTTCATGATCTGTTGTTCTGTGCAGACACTATTAGGATTGGTCATCTTCTTGAGAAATTGACCCCATTACCATTGCATACGTTGTTCATTATCCATGATATTATTATTTTTCTTAAGTATGTTTTCCTTCCTTCCTTCTTTCCTTCCTTCCTTTTATTTTTTTGAGACCTAGTTTCACTCTGTTGCAAAGGCTGGAGTGTGGTGGCCTGATCGTGACTACCACAACCTGAAATTCCTGAGCTCAGTGATCATCAAGCCTCAGCCTCCTGAGTAGTTGAAGTTATAGGCACCCATGAACAAGCCCAGCTAATTTTTCTATTTTGTGTAGAAATGGTGTCTCACTTTGTTGCCTAGGCTAGTCTTGAACTCCTTGTCTCCAGCAATGCATCCATCTTGACCTACCCAAGTGCTGGGATTATATATGCAAGCCGTTGTGACTGGCACTATTAATTTCAGTGCCAAAGTGCTTGGATTACAGGTTCAAGCCACTGTGCACAGCAATATTAATTTCAATTCCTCTCCATCTATTGCTTCTGCCTTTTGGGGAATCCTGAGAATTTTGAAGCCTCCAACACCTGGAGTATTTTATGAGTGTAACACAGCTGGTATTGCTCACCTCTGATATAATGCAGCCTCCTGATAACATCATCATCTTGAGACTACTCAGGCAAATAAATATAATACAACTTCCTTCTAAACCTATGTCTCTGTGGTTCAGGGGTCATTTGTCCTTGGTTATTCAAGGCTTTGTAGTCTCTTTAAATCAGGACTAACCTTACTTTTGACTCTGAATGTTTTAAACATTACTATATATTTTTATCCATCTCAATATGGGATTCCTGCTTAGTTCATACTGAATGTAATAACAGCCACTTTTTGAACATCATCTTAAATTTTGTTTTTAAAAAAAGTTTTTGAAATGAGGACTATTATAAATCTATTTCACAAGGGAGGAAACTGATATTTATTGACTTATATATCTTGGCTATGTACACCAACAGCTAATTCTAAGACTGGCTTTCAGAATCATATCTTTTAAAAAAATTTTCCATTCATTAAAATGTATTGATCCCTTACCAAATGCCTGATACTATTCTTTTATATGATTCATGTGTGTTTTCAGAGGATATGGCAGTGAAAAACAATAAAATTTTATCTTTAATTGGGGGACTGAGGAGAACAAAAGTTTAGCAAATATATAAACATGAGTATAAACATATAAATGAAACTTATGTCTATGGCCAAAATAAATAGTATCTAGGGTAAGTACTACAGAAAGAAAGAATTCAAGGATGAGGATGAAGAGTATTAGTAGATTAGTGGAGTTTAAACTTTGCAATTATAGTGATGATGAAAATTAAGAAGAAAAATAAAAGGGTTCTAGAAAACAGACGTGCATATGTGGGGAATGAGTGCTCTAGGCAAAGTGAACAGTCAGATGGAAAGGCCATGAAGCAAGAGCATCCATACAGCACTCAGGAATATCCATACAGTACTCAGGGAACAGAGAGGACATAAATGTGTGTGGAGAGAGAGGGGGCTACGTGTGGAGAGTAGAAGACAATGAAATAAGAAAGGAAATGGGGCACGCAGATCTTAGGATTTTGGAGGCATTTTGAGGTCTTTGGCTTTTGCTTTGAGTAATCCACTGTAGAGGTTTGAATTATATCATCTGACATATGATTTAAGAGAAGTTCCTAGAGGTCATGCAGGTTTGCGGGATTGAGACTGCAGGAGAGTAATAGTACAGAGTAAAGAGTAAGAGTAAAGAGTAAAGATTAGGAAGACTAATAAAATATTCCAAAAATGTATTTACTTCAAACTGTTGGATCAGGGATTGAAAAAAAAAAAACAGGCTCACAGATCATGTTGTGTATTTGTTGAACTATGAATGATTCTTATGTGTTGAAAGGGTATTAAAGTAGAATATAAGATGAAAAGCAGGAGGAAGGGGAAGAACAAGAGGGTGAGGAAGAATGGAAGGAGTTACAGAAACTGTCTATGGACCACAAAGACAATAATCTAAAAATCTGGAAAATATTTGCCAAAATCCAAAGTGGAGCAAATGGCTGAAAGTAGGTCCTCAACAAAATCCAAAGAAAAAATACACAGTGAATTAGCTGCTGAATATAATATAGAGTGATAGGTGTTGAGAGTTATCTATGACTTCATTCTCAAGCGTCACTAAAAAGGCCATTCATTTCCATTGAGCTATTGTAAAATAGTCTGGCTTCCAAAACAGTAAAACAAAAGGAAGGCACTAACAGGAACAATATCATAAAAATATACACCAACAGGATAATAATAACACAAAACACCTTTATAGCACTTAAACATTCATGATAATTATGGAATTTAATCTTCAAATCAACTGTATGGGATAGGTATAATTTCCCTTTAGAGATTGCTATATCCTAAATCTTTAGTAATTGATTGTTCAAGGAATAATATGACTAATTTATTGTTTTCAAGAGGTCTGAAATGCAATCATGTGTTTTCAGAGTTCCTATAGTAAATCTGGATTCAACATTTGTTCCAGCTTGTTATTTGTTTTTCAAACAAACAAAATCAAGAGATTATTCCTTAGTAAACTCTCCTCAAATGATATCAATTAACTATTGTCAAGTGCCATGATTTTAAACCGTTTCTGCTCCTGGAGAGGTTAGAAAAGTCTTATAATATGTCTCCTCTTTTCAAACAGGATTTGGATCTGAGCAAAACTTTTTGTGTCTTAACAATTTCAGTCTTCTTGGGGATGGAAGTTCAAATGCTCTGAAATATTAAAAGAAATATTATGAGTAGAAAGCTAAAAAGAAGTGTGTAGCATGTTAATAATGTAAATGTTAGTTTAAAATAGATATTCTAAAAGAAAAAAATACAAAAATATTTTTACTAACCTCTGTCTCGTAGTTTCTGATGATTGGTTTTGCATGTTGTTTGTGTGGTAGCCAACATCAGCACAAGAGAGAAAAAGAAACCAATGAAATTGTCCAAAGAAACAAGATTTAAATTAGATGAGCCATGAGGAGGATTTTCCAAATCTCTTTTGCCATGCAGAATCTTCCAAATCATAGGAGAATGATATGTGTTTTCCTTGTCCTGACACCCAAGAGTAATGTTTCTTCTCTTGGGCATAAGAATAGTGAGACATATTCAGTTGAAAATAATGTGTAGACAAGAGTGGACATAGCCGGCATGCTCACAGTGACCACTTGTGTTGATCACATTTTATCCAATACATTGATCTACTACTAACCTACAAATAAATTGTGTATTTGTAGTCTAGACATA
>JAPVLO010005531.1:0-26228 GCA_027257055.1 Cephalopachus bancanus | reverse complement strand
TGGGAGGCTGAGGTGGGAGGATTGCCTGAACAAAGAGGTGGAGGCTGTGATGAGCCGTAATGGCATCACTGCACTTCTGCACTTCAACCTGGCCCACACAGTGAGACCTCACTCAAAAAAAAAAAAAAAAAGATATAAAAGAGAAGAACTCTGAAATGGCACTTGCTTATTTTTAAATTTTTACTAATTTGTAACTATAATAATAATTATAGGCCATGATGGGTTCTAATCCCCTAGATTCCTCTATGCCTGTCTATGGAATTACTCCCATTTTTTTTTCCTCTTAAATATTTTTAACTTACCCTTATTAACTATTTCAAAAAACAAATTTTAATAGTTAACACACACACACACACACACACACACACACACACACACACACACAATCAGAAAAATAGTTACTATAAAAAATACCAGATTTATTATTTCTGGCTTCATTCCTCAAACAAACTCTAATTTTCAGAAGAATGTAAAAGGAATAAGAATAATTGACACAGGGTGACCCTCTTGAGACCCTGAAGGACATCCACGACCTAATCCCATGGGGTGAACCAAATAATCGTCCCCAACGATGTCCGTGTCCTCATCCCGTGTTGCGGACAGAATAATGTTCCCAAAGGCATTCACATCCTCATCCCAAGGTATAGACAGATTAGTGTCCCCAGAGACATCCATGTCCCAGTCCCACTGGGTGGACAGAATCATGTACCTGTGAGCCATCCTCACATGACCATGACTTCAATTCCCAGGGTCCCTGAAAGAACCCCGCCCTGGATTTTTTGTTTGTTTGTTTTTGTTTCTGTAGAGACAAGGGTCTTGCAAGATTGCCCAGGGCGGCCACAAACTCCTGGCCTCCACGGATGCTCCTTCCTCGGCCTCCCAAAACATCGAGGTCACCGGTGCAAGCCTCCACACCGGGCCTCCGAATTTTCTTTCCTAATATCGTCCTTGGGGAAACCCCCTGCAGGGATGTTTTCTCCTAAAATCTTTATGTTTTAAACTATTGATTCAGGGTCTTGCTGCGAGGCCTAGGCTAGAGGGCAGGGACGTGATCATGGCTCACCAGAGCCTCGACCTCCTTGGCTCAGGCGATCCTCCTGCCGTGGGCTCCCGAGTCCCTGGGATGACAGGCGACACCACCGTGTCCCAAAATTATTTTTATTTTTAATTTTTTTGTAGACATGGGGTCTTGCCATGTTGCCCAGGCTGGCCTCAGACTCAGCTCGTCCCTGGTTCCCTCTTCCTCTTTCAGCTTGTCCCAGGTCACCGGGCCACCCCATATGGCTTCTGATGCCGTCTCTCTTCCTCTCCACGTTGTTGGACTCCAGACCCCGGAACAACTGGGTAAGCAAGGGCGCGGCCTGACCCCTTTCAGGGACCCCCGTGTAGACCCAGGTGTCCAATCTTCTGTCTTTCCTGGGCTGCATCGAATAAAGAGGAATTTTCCCTGTTCTCTCATCCAGCTCTAACGTACTTTGTGGCGAGAAATGATAAGACTTGCTTTTTTTTTGAGTTGAGGTCTTGCTGTGTTGCCCAGACTGGAGCGCAGGGGCATTCTGCTCACAGCCACTGCAGCCTCCACCTGCTGGGCTCAGAGATCCTCTCGCCTCAGTCTTCCCAGTCACCAGGACGACAGGCACAACCAACACACCTGGTGAATTTTTTGATTTCTTGCTATATTGTCCAGGCAGGTCTCCAACTCCTGGGCTCAGGCGATTCTTTGTTATTATAATTATTGTTTTACTTATTTTTTGAGCTTTGGGGTCTCACTGTGCTGCCCAGGTTGGAGTGCAGGGGCACGCTGCTCTCAGTCCACCGCAGCCTCCACCTGCTGGGCTCAGGCATTCCTCCCTCCTCAGCCTCCCAAGTAGCTGGAATCACAAGCGCATGCCACCACACCCAGCTATTTTTAAAAATTTATTGTGGAGACAGGGTCTCACCAAGTTGCCCGGGCGGGTCTCGAACCCATGAGTACAGGCATTCCTCTCGCCTCACCTTCCCAGGGAGCTGGGATGACAGGCTGAGCCATCGTGCCTGGCCAAGAAAATAAATGTTAAGAAAAACATGATTTGTGGAGTTTTGTGTGATTGCCGGATGACGTGTGTCATCTCAGAACTCTGGGGGCCATGGCGGGAGGATCGCTTGAGGGCAGGAGTTTGAGGCCAGCCTGGGCCGCATAGCAAGACCCCATGGCTACAAAAATAAAAATAAAACGAATTAGTCGGACATGGTGGTGGAGCCTGGCGTCCCAGCAACTCGGGAGGCGGAGGAGGAAGGATCACCTGATCCAGGAGGTGAAGGCTGCACAGAGCCACAGTCATGCCCCTGCCCTCTAGCCTGGGCCACATAGTAAGATGCCCATCTGTACAAAACAATTTTTAAAAATTAGCCAGTATTTAGGGAGGCCGAGGCAGAGGATTGCTTGAGGCCAGGAATTTGTGAGCAGCCTGGACAACATAGCCAGACCCCCATCTCTACAAAAAAGACAAATATTAGCTGGGTGTGATGGTGCACTCCTGTAGTCCCAGCTACTCATGAGGCTGAGGAGAGAGAATTGCCTGAGCCCAGGAGGTCGAGATTGCCATTAGCCATGATCATGCCCCTGCCCTCCAGCATGGGCCACACAGTGAAACCCCATCCGAACAAAACAATTTTTAGAAATTAGTCAAGTGTGGGACACGTGCCTGTCCTCCCAGCATTTTGGGAGGCCGAGGCAGGAGGATCTCTGGAGGCCAGGGTTTTGAGACCAGCCTGGGCAACATAGCGAGACCCCATTCTGCAATAAATTAAAAAGGTAGTCAGGGCTAGTGGTGGACACCTGTCATCAGTTATTAGGGAGGCTGAAGTGGTAGGATTGCCTGAACCCAGGAGTTCGAGGCTGCAGTGAGCTGTGATCATGTCCCTGCCCTCCAACCTGGGCCACACAGTGAGACCCCGACATTCACACAAAAAGATGTCAAAGAGGCCAGGTGTGGAGGCTCACGCCTGTCATCCCAGCACTTTGGGAGGCCAAGGTGGAAGCATAGCTTGAGGCCAGGAGGTCGAGACCGGCCTGGGCAACAGAGTGAGACCCTGTCTGGAAAATAAAAAATAAAAATTATCAGGGCCTGGTGACACATGAGTGTAATCCCAATACTTGGGAGGCTGAGATGGGAGGACCACTTGAGGCAAGGATGCTGAGACCAACCAGGATGTCGAGACCAGCCTGGGAAAAATAGTGAGACCCCGTCTCTAAAAAAAATAAAAATAAATCAGCCAGGTGAGGTAGCACCTGTAATTCCAGTTATTTGGGAGGCTGAGTCGGGAGGATTTCTAGAGCCCAGGAGGTTGAGGCTTCAGTAAGCTGTGATCATGCCCCTGCCCTTCAGCCTGGCCCACACAGTAAGACACCAACTCAAAAAAAAAAAAAAAAGGCGTCAAAGAGAAACAGCTCTGAAATGGGACTTCTCTAGTTTTAAATTTTTATGTTTTAAATTTGTTGTTATTATTATCATCCTTATTATTACTTTAAAGGCAGCTTCTCCTTCCATTTCCCAGGCTGGAGTGCAGTGGTGTGCTCAACTTTCTACAGCCTCCACCTTCTGGCCTCAAGTGACCCTCCTGCTTCAACCTCCCAAGTAGGGGACCACACCTGGCTATTGTTTTAAATTTATTATTGATATGGGGTTTTGCTATGTTGCCCAGGCTGGTCTCCAACTCCTGGCCTCCAGCGATCCTCCCTCCTTGGGCTCCCAAAGTGCTGGAAGTACAGGTGGGAGCCACTATGTCTGGCTAATTATTTGATTTTAATTAAATTAAATTTATTTTACTATTTTATTTTGTAGAGACAGGGTTTGCTATGTTTCCCAAGCTGGTTTCGAACTCCTGGCCTCCTGCGATCCTCCCGTCTCACCTCCCAAAGTGCAGGGAGGACAGGCGCCACCATGCCCTACTCTTTTTTATATTTTTTGTCCAGATGGGGTCTTGCTATGTGGCCCAGGCTAGCGGGCAGGGGCATGATCATGGCTCACCACAGCCTCCACCTCCTGGCCTCCAGCAATCCTCCCACCTCGGCCTCCCTAAGGGCTGGGATGATAGACATGGACCTCCACGCCCGGCTGGGTTTGTATTTTTTAAAGTTCAGTTTAAAGAAGTGTTTGGGTTTTGCCCCGTCATGATGAGAAAGAGAAAAAAGAGTGTGGCTTGCTCCATCAGAAGAAACTGAACCAGAAACTGGCCACGGACTCATGGATGCCACGGCACACGCCTCCCCCCGAGGCCGCAGGCGGGTGATTCCAAGAGGAACCCAGAAAGCAAAGCTGAAAAAAAGAAGCCTTTTTACAAAAAATGATGGGCATAGAGGCTCACACATGTCATCCTAGCATTTTGGGAGGCCGAGGCAGGAGGATCACTTGAGACCAGGAAGTTGAGATCAGCCTGAGCAACATAGCAAGACCCTATCTCTTAAAAAAAAAATAGCAGGGTGTGGGAGGGTCACACCTGTAATACCAACCCTTTGGGAGGCTGAGGTGGAAGGATTGCTTGAGGCCAGGAGGTTGAGAATAGCCAGGGCAACTGAGACCTCTCTGAAAAATAAAAAATAAAAATTAGCCAGGCCTGGTGGCACATGCTTGAAACGCAGCTACCTGGGAAGCTGAGGAGGGAGGATCACTTGAGCCCAGAATGTTGAGACCAGCCTGGGCAACATAGTGAGACCCCATCTCTACACACACACACACACACACACACACACACACACACACACACACACACACACACAAATCAGCCAGGTGTGGTGGCGCCTGTCGTCCCAGCTATTTGGGAGGCTGAGGTGGGAGGATCGCCAGAGCCAAGAAGGTCAAGGCTGCGGTGAGCTGTGATCATGCCCCTGCCCTCCAGCCTGGCCCACACAGTAAGACCCCAACTCAAAAAAAAGGTTCTCAAAGAGAAACAGAATGGGACATCTCTAATTTTCAATTTTTATGTTTTACATTTTATTATTATTATTACTACGACTACTATTATTATTATTACTATTATTATTATTATTTTAAAAGCAGCTTCTCCCTCCATTGCCCAGGCTGGAGTGCAGTGACACACTCATAACTCCCTGCAGTCTCCACCTTCTTACCCCAAACGACCCTCCCAAAGTACATGAGACTACAGTTGCGCACCACCATGCTCAGTGAATGTTTTAAATTTTTTGTAGATATGGGATCTTGCTATGCTGCCCAGGCTAGTGTTGAACTCCTGGGCTCCAGCAATCCTCTCACCTCGGCCTCTCAAAGTGTTGGGATGACAGGCAGAAGCCACTATGTCTGGCTAATTATTTTATTTTGTTATTTTATTTTATAGAGACAGGATTTTGCTTTGTGGCCCAGGCTGGTCTCCAACTCCTGGGCTCCAGTGATCCTTTTGCCTCGGCCTCACAAAGTGCTGGACAACAGGTGGGAGCTACTATGTCTGGATAATTATTTCTTTTCATCTGATCTTATTTTATATTATACTTTAATTTTGTAGAGATAGGGTTTGCTATGTGGCCCGGGCTGTTCTCGAACTCCTGACCTCCAGTCATCCTCCCGCCTAGACCTCTCAAAGTGCTGAGATGACAGGCAGGAACCACTAATTCTGACTAATTATTTTATTTCATTTCACTTAACTGTTTTATTTTATTTTTCTGTACTTTATTTTTTTGTAGAGACAGCATTTTGCTATGTGGCCCAGACTGGTCTGGAAATCCTGACCTCCAGTGACTCCCCTGTCTCAGACTCCCAAAGTTCTGGGATGACAGGCAGAAGGCACTATGTCTGGCTAATTTTTATTTTATTTCTTCTTATTTTATTTTAATTATACTGAGACAGAGTTTTGCAATGTGGCCCCGTCTGGTCTTGAACACTCAGCCATCAGGAATTCTCCCACCTCGGCCTCCCAAAGTGCTGTGATGACAGGCAAGAACCACTAAGTCTGACTAATTATTTTATTTTATTTTATTTTCACTTCATTTTACTTCACTTTTTATGTTATTTCATGTTACTTTGTTATTTTGTAGAGTCAGCGTTTTGCTATGTGGCCCAGGCTGGTCTCCAAATCCTGGCCTTCAGTGATCCTCCTGCCTCAGACTCCCAAAGTGCGGCATGATAGGCAGAAGGCACTATGTCTGGCTAATTTTTATTATATTTTGTTAATTTAATTCAATTTAATTTTAATTTTTCTGAGATAGAGTTTTGCAGTGTGGCCCCGTCTGGTCTCGAACTCTCAGCCATCAGGGATCCTCCTGCCTGGGCCTTCCAAAGCTCTGGGACCCCACAGGAAGGAGCCACCATGCCTGGGCTAAGTCTTTATTATTATTCAATTTGTTAAAACAGTTTCTTGTTTCCAGAAAAAAGACTTCAAAAGCGCTCAGGGCTCTCTCACTCCCAGGCACGGGTTCTTGGATGATTGACAGCTGCTGGTTACATTGTTGCAACCTCGGAGACAACGTGGATAAATTGTTACCAGCTGAAAGCCCATGGGATTCGCTCTGGGGTTGGACATTCCGTGGGTCCGGATGGAGGTCCAAGGACGGGAGGCCACCATGATAGGGTCACCCTCGAGGCGACTCCCTGCTCTAAAAACACTCTGAGCACGGCCAGTTCGTCGTCCCTCTGTCCCAACCAAACCAAACCAAACCTCTGATGACCCCTGAAGCTTTACACTCTTCCGGAATATTTTACCGTGAAAACCACACAGCGTGCAGCCTTTTGGAAGGATCGCTGGAGGAAGCAAGGAGTTCGAGACCAGCCTGGGCCACATAGAGCGACCTTTCTCTACAAAAAAAAAGTTTGAAAAAAAATCGCAGGCCGTGATGGTGCGTGCTTGTAGTTCCAGCTATTTATTTATTTATTTTATTTTTTTTTTTTTGAATTGGAGTCTCACTCGGTTGCCCAGACTGGAGTGCAGTGGCCGCTCCCGGCCACCGCAGCCTCGACCTGCTGGGCTCCGGCGATCCTTCCGCCTCAACCTTCCGAGGAGCCGGAATTACAGGCGCGCGCTACCACGCCCGGCTGATTTTTTGATTTATTGTAGAGGTGAGGTCTCGCTGCCCAGGCGGGTCTCGAACCCGCGGGCTCAGGCAATCCACTCACCTCGGCCTCCCAAAGGCGCGGGATTACAGGCTGAGCCACCTAACCCGGCCTACACCCTGATTTTTAAAAGAAAATAAAAGGAATGAGAACAATTGACACACGGTGACTGTATTGAGACCCTGAAGGACATCTATGTCCTAATCCCATGGGGTGGACAGAATAATGGCCCAAAGACGTCCTTGTCCCAATCCCATGAGGTAGAGAAAATGATGTCCCCAAGATGTCCATACCCCAATCCTTATGTTAGAGAATAATGTCCCCAGAGATGTCCACGTCCTAATCCCATGTGATGGGCAGAATAATGCTGCTGTGAGTCAACCTCAGATGACCATGACTTCAACTTCCCTGGGTCCCTGAATGAATCCCACTTTTGTTTTTGTTACTTTTTGTAGAGACAGGGTCTGGCTAGATTCCCCAGACCGGCCTCAGACTCTCAGCCTCCATCAATCCTCCCTCCTTGGCTTCCCAAAATACTGAAGTCACCTGTGTGAGCCTCCATCCACCCGAATTTGTTTTCTCCAATCTTGTTCTTGGGGAAACCCTCCTGGAGTGCATATTTCTCCTACAAAACCTCCCCCCCACACTATTTTTTTTTTGATTAGGGGTCTCGTTGTGTGGCCTAGGCTGGAGGGCAGGGGCATGATTACGGCTCACCACAGCCTCAACCTCTTGGGCTCAGGCAATCCTCCTGCCTCGACCTCCCAACTCGTTGGGATGACAGGCGCCAGCAGCATGCATGACAAATAATTTTTATTTTTTACTTTTTGTAGACATGGGTCTTGCTATGTTGCCCAGGCTGGCCTCAAACTTGGCTCATCCCTGGTCCCCTTTTCTCTCTCAGCTCGGCCCTGCTTCCCAGGCCACCCCATGGAGCTCCTGAAGATGGCTTTCTTCCTCTCCATGTTTATGGACTCCTGTGGTCCAGAACAGCTGGGTAAGCATGGGCCTGGCCTTACCCCTTTCTGGGACCACCTTGTAGACCCAGGTGACCCATCTTCCGTTTTTCCTGGGCTGCATCGAATAAAGAAGAATTTTCCCTGTTCTCTCATCCAGTCTCTAACATACTTTGTGGCGAGAAATGATAAGACTTGCTTTTTTTTTTGAGTTGAGGTCTTGCTGTGTTGCCCAGACTGGAGCGCAGGGGCATTCTGCTCACAGCCACTGCAGCCTCCACCTGCTGGGCTCAGAGATCCTCTCGCCTCAGCCTTCCCAGTCACCAGGGTGACAGGCACAACCAACACACCTGGTGAATTTTTTGATTTCTTGCTGTATTTCCAGGCTGGTCTCCAACTCCTGGGCTCAGGTGATTCTTTGTTATTATTATTATTATTGTTTTACTTATTTTTTGAATTGGGTTCTCACTGTGTTGACCAGGTTGGACTGCAGGGGCATGCGGGCTTCCGGTCATCGCAACCTCCACCTGCTAGGCTCAGGCATTCCTCCCTCCTTAGCCTCCCAAGTAGTTGGAACCACATGCGTACACCACCACACCCAGCAATTTTTAAAATTTATTGTAGAGTCAAGGTCTTGCCAAGTTGCCAGGCTGGTCTTGAACCCATGGGCACAGGCATTCCTCTCACTTCAGCCTCCTGGAGAGCTGGGATGACAGACTGATCCTCCGTGCCCAGTCAAGGAAGCAAATATTAAGAAAAACAAGATTTAGGGAGATTTTGTGGGATTGCCATGTGGGGGAACTCATGCCCTTCATTCTAGCACTTTGGGAGGTCATGGCAGGAGGATCGCTTGAGGGCAAGAGTTTGAGGCCAGTCTGGGCCACATAGCAAGACCACATGGCTACAAAAATAAAAATAAAATGAATTAGTCAGGGGTGGTGGTGGTGCCTATTGTCCCAGCAACTCAGAAGCCTGAGGAGGGAGACTTGTCTGATTCCAAGAGGTCAAGGCTGCATAGAACTGTGATCGTGCTCCTGCCCTCCAGCCTGGGCCACACAGTGAGATACCATCTGTACAAAACAATTTAAAAAAAATTATCCAGCATTTTGGGAGGCTGAGGCTGGAGTGCCGTTGAGGCCAGGAATTTGTGACCAGCCTGGACTACATAGACAGATCCCCATCTCTACAAAAAATACAGATATCAGCTGGGTGTGATGGTGCACTCCTGTCATCCCAGCTGCTCATTAGACTGAGGAGGGAGAATTGCCTGAGCCCAGGAGGTCGAGGCTGCCATTAGCCATGATCATCCTCCGCTCTCCAGCCTGGGCCACTCAGTGAGATCCCCTTGAACAAAACATTTTTTTTTATTAATCAATATTTTTAATTATGGTTTTGTGGGGTACAGTTAAGGGTTAGGTGTACAATTACATTTCATTCAGGCACCCTGTTGATAAGAGGTGCTTTCCCATCCCCAGACAGACATTTGCTACTGTTAATCCCATCCCCCCCATAGTTTCCCAGTACCGTCAGTCATTTTTCCATAGTATTACATTGTATGTTCAAGGTCCATTATATGAGTGAGAACATGTGATACTCGGATCTTTGTTTCTGTGAGAGGTCACTCAGTATTATAGACTCTAGTTCCATCCAGGTTGCTGCGAAATTCATGATTTTATTCTTTTTTATGGCTGCGTAGTATTCCATTGTGTATATGTACCACATTTTTTAAATCCAGTCCTCTTTTGATGGGCAGCATGGTTGTTTCCAGGTTCTTGCTAATTGTGAACAACGCTGCGATAAACATACGTGTGCAGCTATCTTTTTTATAGAGTGATTTGAGGTCTTCAGGGTATATTCCCAGTAGGGGATTGCGGGGTCATATGGAAGGTCAATTTTTAGAGATTTTAGGAATCACCACACTGCTTTCCACAGAGGTTGCACTAGTTTACACTCCCACCAACAGTGTAGGAGTGTTCCCTTTTCACCACACCCTCTCCAGCAGCTGTTATTTTTTGAGTTGTTGATAATGGCCATTCTGACTGGAGTTGGGTGGTATCTCAGTGTGGTTTTGATTTGCATCTCCCTGATGATTAGTGAGGTTGAGCATTTCTTCATGTGTTTGTTGGCTGCTCGGATGTCTTCTTTTGTGAAGTGTCTGTTCATATCTTTTGCCCATTTTATAATGGGGTTGTTTGTTTTTTTCTCTTCAGCACGTTTGAGTTCCTTGTAGATCCAGGATGTTAAACCTTTGTCAAACCTAGAGTTGGCAAATACTTTTTCCCAGTCTGTAGGCTGTCTCCCAAACAAAACAATTTTTAAAAGTTAGCCAGCTATGGGGACCCATGCTTGTCCTCCCAGCGTTTTGGAAGGCCGAGGCAGGAGGATATCTGGAGGCCAGGGATTTAAGAATGGCCTGGGCAACATAGCAAGACCCCATTCTACAGTAAATAAAAAAAGGTAGCCAGGTGTAGTGGTGGACACCTGTCATCTCAGCTATTCAGGAGGCTGAAGTGGTAGGATTGCATAAACCCAGGAGTTCGAGACTGCAGTGAGTCATGATCGTGTCCCTGCACTCCAACCTACCCCACACAGTGAGACCCTGACACATACAAAGAAAGATGTCAGAGAGGCCAGGTGTGGAGGCTCATGCCTGTCATCCCAGCATTTTGGGAGGCCAAGGTGGGAGCATAACTTGAGACCAGGAGGTCGAGACCAGCCTGGGCAACAGAGTCACACCCTGTCTGGAAAATAAAAAATGAAAATTAGCAAGGCCTGGTGACACATGGGTGTAATCCCAGCTGCTTGGGAGGCTGAGGCAGGAGGACTGCTTGAGGCAAGGATGTTGAGACCAGCCTGGTTGTCGAGACCAGCCTGGGCAAAATAGTGAGACCCCGTCTCTAAAAATTAAAAAAAAAATCGGCCAGGTGTGGTGGCGCCTGTTGTTGCAGCTATTTGGGAGGCTGAGGCAGGAGGATTGCTAGAGCCCAGCAGGTTTATGTTTCGGTAAGCTGTGATCATGTCCCTGCCCAAAGCCTGGCACACACAGTAAGACACTAAATCAAAAAAAAAAAAAAAAAAAAAAAAAAAAAGAAGAAAAAGAAAAAAATAAAAATAAAAAAAGATGTCAAAGATAAACAGCTCTGAAATAGGACTTTTCATTTTTTCATTTTTATGTTTTAAATTTATTATTATTATTAGTAGTAGTAGTAGTAGTATTTTAGAAGCAGACTCTCCCTCCATTGCCCAGGTTGGAGTGCAGTGTTATGCTCATAGATCTCTGCAGCCGCCACCTCCTGTCTTCAAGCAACCCTCCTGCATCAACCTCCCAAGTAGGTGAGACTACAGTTGTGCATCACCATGCCCGTTTATTTTTAAAAAATTATCGTTGATATGGGGTATTGTTATGTTGCTCGGGCTGATCGAGAACTCCTGGGATCCAGCAATCCCTCTGCCTCAGTCTTCTAAAGTGCTGGGATGACAGGCAGTAGGCACCTGGCTAATTATTTATCTCTGGCTAATTATTTTATTTTATTTTTTCATTTGGTAGAGACAGACTGTTGCTATGTTGCCCAGGCTAGTCTCCAACTCCTGGCCTCCAGTGATCCTCCCTCCTCGGACTCCCAAAGTGCTAGAAGGACAGGCAGGAGCCACCTTGTCTGGCTAATTATTTGATTTTAATTTAATTTATTTTATTTTACTATTTTACTTTGTAGAAACACAGTTTGCTGTGTTGCCCAGGCTGGTCTCAAACTCCTGACCTCCAGTGATCCTCCCATCTCAGTCTCCCAAAGTGCTGGGTTAACTATCAGGCAGGAACCACTAAGTCTGGCTAATTATTTTATTTTACTCCATTATTTTATTTTTGGATAGACAGGGTTTTGCTATGAGGCCCAAACTGGTACGAACTCGTGGCCTCAAGCGATGCTCCCGCCCCAGTCTCCCAAAGTGCTGAAATAACAGGCAGGGACCACTAAGTCGAGCTAAGTATTTTATTATATTTTACTTAATTTTATAATAAAATAAAATTTAAATTTATTTTGTAGAGGCAGGGTTTTGCTACATTGCCCAGACTGGTCCCAAACTCCTGGCCTCCTCTGATCCTCCTGCCTCAACCCTGCAAAGTACAGGGATGACAGGCAGGAACTACTGAGTCTGGCTAATTATTTTATTTTATTTTATTGAGACAGAGTTTTGCTTTGTGGTCCCAGCTGGTCTTGAACTCCCAGCCTCCAGTGATCCTCCTGCTTGGGCCTTCCAAAGTTCAGTGACCCCACAGGTAGGAACTACCACGCCCAGCCTATGTTTATTATTATTATTATTATAGCAGTGTTTTGTTTTCAGAAAAACACTGAAAGCGCTCAGGGCTCCTTTACTGCTGGGCAGGGGTACTCGGATGATTGACAGCTGCTGGTTACATTGTTGCAACATCAGCAGTAACATGGATACATTGTTACCAGCTGAAGTCAATAGTTTTCCTTGGGATTCCCTCTGGGAGTTGGACATTCCGGGTCTGGACCAAGTTCCAAGGATGGGAGGCCACCATAATGGGGTCACCCTCGAGGGGACTTCCTGGTCTAAAAATCGTCTGGGCTCGGCCTGTTCATTGCCTCCCCCCGCAAAAATAAATCCCTCTGACGATCCCTGAAGCTTCACACTCTTCCGAAATGTTCTGCCGTGGAAATCACACAGGATGTAGCCTTTTGGGAGGCTGAGGTGGGAGGATTGCTGGAGGGAGGCCAGGAGTTCGAGACCAGCCTTGGCCACATAGCGAGACCTATCTCTACAAAAACAATGTTTTAAAAAATTCACCAGGCGTGGTGGTGCATGCTTGTAGTTCCAGTTATTTGGGAGGCTGAGGTAGGAGGATCACTGAAGGCCAGGAGTTTGAGATCACCCTGGGTCACATAGCAAGACCATTTCTCTATAAAAAAAGTTTTATAAAATTCACCAGGCATGTTGGTATGTGCTTGTAGTTCCAGTTATTTGGGAGGCTAACACGGTGGATCGCCTGAGCCCAACAGGTGGAGGCCGTGATGAGCAATGACTGTGTACTTGCACTCCAGCGTGACCCTTACAGTGAGACCCCACTCAAAAAAAAAGAGATATCAAAAAGAAGAACTCTGAAACGGGACTTGCTTATTATTGAATTTTTACTAATTTGTTGCTATAATAATATTAATAATAATCATGATGGATTCTAACTGTTTCAAAAACCAAGTTTTAAAGTTACCCCCCAACACAATCAGAAAAATAGTTACTATAAAAAAATACTGGATTTATTATTTCTGATTTCATTCCTCAAGCAAACTCTAATTTTTAAAAGACTGTAAAAGGAACAAGAATAATTGACACAGGATGACCATCTTTAGACCCTGAAGGACATCCACATCCTAATCCCATGGGGTGCACAGAATAATGTCCCCAACGATGTCCAAGTTCTCATCCCGAGTGGTAGACAGATTAATGTCTCCAAAAGTCGCCCACATCCTTATACTATGTGGCAGACAGAATAATGTTCCCAGAAACGTCCACGTTCCAATCCCACAGGGTGGGCAGAATCACGTCCCTGAGAGCCATCCTCAGAAGACCATGACTTCGAATATCCCGGTTCCTGAATGAACCCCTCCCTGTTTTTTTTTTTTTTTTTGATAGACAGGTTCTTGCTAGTTTGCCCAGGCTGGCTTCAAACTCCTGGCCTCCGTTGATCCTCCCTCCTCGGCCTCCCAAAGCCGAGGTCACTGGTGTGAGCCTCCACACCCAGCCTTCCAAATTTGTTTTTCCTAATCTCATCCTCGGAGTGGTGCCTATCATCCCAGCTACTTGGGAGACTGAGACAGGAGGATCGCCTGAGCCCAGGAGGTGGAGGCTGTGGTGAGCCATGATCATGCCCCTGCCCTTCAGCCAGGGCCACACAGTGAGACCCCGTTTGTTCAAAACAATTTTTTTTTTTGAGTTGGAGTCTCACTCTGTCTCCCAGACTGGAGTGCAGTGGCCGCTCCCAGCCATCACATCCTCGACCTGCTGGGCTCTGGCAATCCTTCCACCTCAGCCTTCCGAGTAGCCGGAATTACAGGCATGCGCTACCACGCCCGGCTAATTTTTTGATTTATTGTAGAGATGAGGTCTCGCTGCCCAGGCGGGTCTCGAACCCGTGGGCTCAGGCAATCCACTCACCTCAGCCTCCCAAAGGCGCGGGATTACAGGCTGAGCCACCGAGCCTGGCTTGTTCAAAACAATTTAAAAAAATTAGCCAGCATTTTGGAAGGCTGAGGCAGGAGGTTTGCTTGAGGCCAGTAATTTGACACTAGACTGGGCAACATAGCAAGATCCCCATCACTACAAAAAATACAAAAATTGTTATTCCTAATCTCATCCTTAGGGAAATCCCCCCTGGGGGGCCAATTTTTCCTACAAAATCTTTTTATTTTTTATTTTGATTCGGGGCCTTTCGCTGTAGCCTAGGCTGGAGGGCAGGTGCATGATCATGGCTCACCACAGTCTCAAACTTTGGGGCTCAGGCGGTCCTCCCGCCTTGGCCTCCTGAGTTGTTGGGACAACAGGTGCCACCACCATACCCAAAAATTATTTTTACTTCATTTTTGTAGACATGGGGTCTTGCTATGGTGCCCAGGCTGACCTCAAGCTCAGCTCATCCCTGGGCCCCCTTTTTCTTTCTCAGCTCGTCCCTGGTCCCCGGCCATCCCATGTGACTCCTGATAACGCCTCTCTTCCTCTCCACGTTTCTGGACTCTATGTTTCTCCTGACCGCAGAACAGCCAGCCTGACCCCTATCTGGGACCCTCTTGTAGATCCAGGTGTCCCATCTTCTGTCTTTCCTGGGCGGCATCGAATAAAGAGGAATTGACTCGGGCCTCCCATCCAGCCTCAAACATACTTTGTGGTGAGACAGGATAAGACATCCTCTATGTTTTTGTTTTTATGTTTTTTTTGAGTTTGGGTCTCACTGTGTTGTCCAGGTTGAAGTACGGGGCATACTGTTCATGGCCACCGCAGCCTCCACCTGCTAGGCTCAGAGATCCTCCTAACTCAGCCTTCCCAGAAACTAGGACGACAGGCATAACCACTATGCCTGGTGAATTTTTTTATTTATTGTACAGGCTGGGTCTTGCTGTATTGCCCAGATTTGTCTCCAACTCCTGGACTCAGGCGATTCTTTCTATTATTATTGTTTTACTTATTTTTTGAGTTGGAGTCTCACTGTGTTGCCCAGGCTGGAGTGCGGGGGAACACTGCTCATAGCTCACCACAGCCTCCACTTGCTGGGTTTAGGCAATCCTCCCACATCGGCCTCCTGAGTAGCTGGGATGACAGGCACCACCATGCCTGGCTAACTTTTTTATTTTTATTTTTAGAGACGGGGTCTTGCTATGTTGCCCCAGGCTAGTCCCTAACTCCTGGCCTCAAGACATCTTCCTGCCTTGGCATCCCAAGTGGCTGGGACTCCAGGAGCCATAATTCCCAGCTAATTTATTTTATTTGTATTTTTGTGTAGAAACAAGGTCTTGCCAGGTTGCCCATGCTGGCCTCAAGCTCCTGGCCTCCAACAATCCTCTCATCTTGGCATCCTGAGTAGCTAGGATGACAGGCACCACCACGCCTGGCTAATTTTTTGATTTATTGTAGAGATGGGGTCTTGCTATGTTGTCCAGGCTGATCTCGAATTTCTGACCTCCAGCCATCCTCCTACCTCAGTCTCCCAAAACGCTGAGATGAAAGGCACGAGCACCATGCCCCATCAGCCTCAGCTTTTTGCCTCAATTGCTGGAATATTTATTATTTTTTCTCTTCTGCCTATGAGCTAAAGAATTTCCCACTGAGGCTGAGCGTGGAGGCTCAGGTCAGTGATCTCAGTGTTTGGGGGGCCAAGGTGGGAGGATGGCTGGAGGCTAGGAGTTTGAGACCAGCCTGTGCAACATAACAAGACTCTGTCTCTCCAAAATAATAATAATAATAATAATAATAATAATAATAATAATAATAAATTAGCCAGGTGGGGTGGCTCATGCCTGTAATTTCAGCACTTTGGGAGGCCGAGGCAGGAGGATCGTTGGATGCCAGAAGTTTGACACCAGCCTGGGCAACATAGCAAGACCCCATCTCTACAAAAATAAAAAATAAGCCAGGCATGGTGAACCGTGATCATGCCCATGCCCTCCAGCCAGGCCCACACAGCAAGACCCTGACTCAAAGAATAAAAATCAAGAATAAAACTATTGATTGATTCATTAACAAAACAATCAGTATTATTGTTTTTGCCTGCTTTATCAAAGATTCATTGGTTGTAGGTATTTGGGTTTATTTCTGGATTCTCTCTTCTGTTCTACTTGTCCTCATGTCTGTTCTTATACCACTATTATGCTGTAGAATAATTTGAAGCCAGGTAATGTGATGCCTCCAGCTTTGTTCTTTTGCTTAGATTGTTTTGACTTGACTATTCTGGCTGTTTTTGATTCCACATGAATTTTAGAATTGTTTTATCTGATTCTCTGAAGCCAATGTTGGTAGTTTGATAGGGATTACATTGAATCTGTAGATTATTTGGGGTAATATGGTCATTTTAACAACATTGATTTTCCCAATTCATGAGGATAGAATTTTTCTCCATTTGTTTGTGCCTCTAAAATTTGTTTCATCAGAGTTTGGGCAGTTACCTTGTAGAGATCTTTCAGGTACTTAGTTAAATATATCCCTAGGCATTTTAGCTTTTTGGCTGTTACTGTAATTGGAATTGAGTTCTTGGTTTCTCAGCTTGGTTGCTATTGGTATATTGTAGTGCTTCTGATTTGTGTGTGCTAACATTTGTACCTGAAACTACAAAATACATGATCAAATCCAGGAGTCTTTTGAGGAGTCTTTAGGATTCTCCAGATGTAAGATCATATCATCAACATAGAGAAATTGTCTGATTTCTTGTTTTCCAATATGGATGCCACTTATTGCTCTGGTAGAACTTCCAGGACTGTGTTGAATAGTAGTGGTGAAAGTGGACATCTTCGTCTCCTTCCATTTCTGAGGGGGAAGTGCATTAAACTTTTCTTTGTTCAGGATGGCCTTGTCTGTGGGTTTGCTGTATATGGTTATTATTGTTTTTGAGGAATGTTCTAACTATGCCTATTTTGCTGAGAATTTTTATCATGGAGGGATGCTGGATTGTATCAAATGCATTTACTACATCTATTGAAATGATCATATAATTTTTGTTTTTAATTCTGTTTATACAGTGGATCACGTTTATTGACTTGCATATTTTGTGATACACTTGTATCTCTGGGATAAAACCTACTTGGTTGTGGAGTATTTTTTTAAAATGTGCTGTTGGATTCGGTTGGTTAACATTTTTTGAGAATCTTTGCATCTATGTTCAAAAGGGATATTGGTCTATAGTTTTCTTTTGTTGTTCTTTCTTCTGGCTTTGGTATCATAGTGATAGTGGTCTTGGAGAATGAATTAGGAAGAATTCCCTCCTCTTCAATCTTTTGTAATAGCTTCAGTAAAATTGCTGCCAGTTTGTTGGGAGCCAGCCATGGTGGGCCAAAGACCTCGGGCTGCAGGGCAAGCCCAGGAGGGTGAGGCCCTTCTGTCTTCCACCTTTACTGTTGGTACAGCCAAAGAATTCTGTGCAGTTGTGGAAGAAGAAAATGGCATGTTTATGTGAAGTACTCACAGCTAACCTGGGAATGCCATGGTTCATTTTTCCATTTCCCACTATGCTGTTTGAACTTTTCTAACATATGCAATAGTTAAACTCTGAAGCACATCAAGAATTCTTTCTTTCACTTGGTTATAAGTTACTAGATATTGTTTGAGTAAAACATGATATAAGTATATTCCCTCCTTATTTGATTTAGAATTATGTAGCTAGTGTTTAGACATAAGGCTTTTTAGAAGCACAAGTTAATAGTAAGTTCATTATGAATTCATTATTAGTTCTAACACTTATCTAGGAGTTATGTAGGTGATTTATAACATTGTTTGTACAGATTTAGGATGAAGATTAATCGTTAAGGTTTTTACTTAATTCTATAGTTAAAATTTTAAGTAAACGTTTATAGAGTGGGTTTTCACTGAATTCAAAAGATACTAATTGGATACTTTTATGATAAATTAAAATCAGAGAGCAACCTTGGGGGCCTGGGAAACATCACTAAAAGCTTCTTTTGAGTTTTCTTTAGAAATAACACTGCAGAATAAGAGAAAAGTAATGAAGACACCTGGACAAGAAAGGCAATTACGAAGCTTTGAAGATCATGGAAGCCCCAGAGAAAACTGATAAGTGGAGAAGTGTGTACCTGGAAACTTTCTTGAAGCACTTCAAGGACTGTAATTTGGGACTGCTTTGAAAAGAGTTGCTGGTAGTGCTATTCTATACATGATAATTGTTTTATCCATGTATTAAATTTAATTGGTAAATGTAATATCATGCAAGTCTATATAATCAATATACATACATATGAGGGTTGACAAAAATTATTAGGCTCTGGTTTATAATGTTTAACAAGGTTTTTACTTTGAATCATTAATTAAGTTTTAATGCTGTAGTTTAGTGTTTTATGATTACTTTGAAGATTTTTTAGGTTCATAAGTTTAAGTTCACATAATGATAAAATTGATGCCTTAAAGATAATAATAAATGCTCAAGCGCCTATCTTAAGACAAAGATATTTTCCAGGAGGTTGCCAAGCATAAGGGAAAACAGCCAAACCACCCCCCAAACCACCATTATCCTAAACTTAAGAGCCCATTAGCAATTATGCAACCATAATAATTTTAGTTGTGTTAGTTTTATTTCATTATGTTTAGTTTACTTTATATATTTATTCAGAATAAAGATTAGTGTATGTATTTTCACAGTAGGTCACTTTCATAGTTATTCTTTAAATGTTAGCCACTGGTTTTTGGTCAAGTTAATGGTTTCATATTCCTACTATCACTAGGTACAATCTCTAGTTTTGTTTTGGTGATTTTAAGACTTTTTTAATTAGACTAGTGATGTGAAACAGAAATCAAAGTAAACCTTGCAGATTAAGTGATGCACTATGTTTAGTTTAAGTAAAACTCCTTTTAAACTTAAGACTCATTAACTGAAAGTAGTGTTTTTGGCCTGTTTGTTGCTTCTAAGACCACTAGATGGCATAAATTTTAAAGGATGATGTGAGTGAAGGAATTTTCTTTACAAATGGTATAAAAGCTTTCTGTTAACTAACATTAAATGTCATCTGTCCTGCAGGCTTCTGGCCTGCAAGCAGGTGTCCAAGTATATTATTATTTTGTCGTAAGTTCCTTCTTTCGCCTAGTCCATCTCTCCTTCAGGAAACCTCACATTCTTGCGGGAAAGGACTCCCACACTGGTTCTTCGAAGATCTGGTAGAATTCAGCTGTGAGTCCATTAGGTCCTGGACCTTTGTTGGTAGACTTCTAATTACTGTTTCAATCTTGCTACTCATTATTGGTGTGTTCAAGGTTTCTATGTCTTCCTGATTCAAGTTTGGGAAGTTGTATGTTTCCAAGAATGTATCCATTTTCCCTAGATTGTTTAGTTTGTTTGCAGAGGTGTTCTTATTAGTCTCCGGTAATCTTTTTTAATTTCTATAATATCCCATGTAATGTCTCCATTTTCATTTCTGATTGAGCTAATTTGAGTCTTCTCTCTTCATTTCTTATATAATCTAGTTAGCAGTCTCTCAATTTTATTTATCTTTTCAAAGAACCAACTTTGTGGTGAATGATCCTTTGTATTTTTTAAAATTTCAATTCCATTTCATTCTGCTTGAATTTTCTTTTTTTTTTTTCTTTCTTCTGCTGGCTTTCAGTTTGGTTTGTTCATGTCTTTCTAGTTTCTTGAGGTATAATGTTAGGTTGTTGATATGTTATCCTTCAGTCATTAATGTAGATACTAAGCACTATAAATTTTTCTCTCAGCACAGCTTTGGCTATGTCCCAGAGATTTTGATAGCTTGTTTCATTGTTGTCATTTGTTTCAAAGAATTTTTAAATTTCCATCTTGATTTTATTGTTGACCCATCACTCAGGAGCAGATTATTTGCTATTTTTGTTTGGTTTTGTGAGATCTTCTAGGAGTTAATTTCTCATTTTATTCCACTGTGGTCTGAGAAGGTGCTTGGTATTATTTTGACTTTTTGAATTTATTGAGACTTGATTTGTGGCCAATCATATGGTCTCTCTTGGAGAACATTTAATGTGCTGATAAGAAAAATGTATACCCTGTAGTTTGGGGATGGAAAGTTCTGTGTATGTCTGTTAGTTCCATTTGCTCTAGAGTCTGGTTTAAAGCCAATGTTCCTTATTGACTTTCTGCCTTCATGATGTGTCTATTACTGTCAGTGGAGTGTTGAAGTCTCCCACTATTATTGTATTGTTGTCTATCTTTTTCTAGGTCTTAAAGAATTTGTTTTATAAAGCTGGGGGCTCTGGCATTAGGCACAGGGAGAGAGAATCCACAGAATGGGGAAAAATATTTGCCAACTGTATATCTGACAAAGGCATCTAGGATCTACAAGGAACTCAAATGCACTGAAAGGAAAAAAAACAAATAGCCCCTTTAAAAAGTGGGCAAAAGACATGAATAGACACTTCTCAAAAGATATACAGGCAGCCAACAGACACATGAAAAAGTGCTCAGTCTCACTCATCATCAGAGAAATGCAAATCAAAACCACATTGAAATACCATCTAACCCCTGCAAGAATGGCCATCATTAATAAAACAAACAACAACAGATGCTGGCGAGGATGTGGAGAAAAAGGAATACTTCTACACTGCTGGTGGGAATGCAAACTAGTACAACCTCTTTGGAAGATATTGTGATTATTTCTGAAAGAATTAGACATTGACTTTCCATATGATCCAGCAATTCACCTATTGGGTATATGCCCAGAGGAACTCAAATTATTCTATAAAAAAGATACCTGCACACATATGTTTACTGCAGCTCTATTCACAATAGCAAAAACATGGAAACAACCGTGTTGCCCATCAAAGCTGGACTGGATTAAAAAAATGTGGTACATATACACCATATTATGCAGCCATAAAGAATGAAAAATACATGGACTTTGCAGCAAGTTGGATGGATTTGAGTTGATCATACTCAGTGATCTATCACAGACACAAAGAACAGAGTTCCATATGTTCTCGCTCGTAAGTTGTCCTTGAACAGTTGTAATGCTGTAAGAAAGTGATTGGCAGTAGTGGGAAACTGTCAGGGGTGGGAGGGTGGGATTGGCAGTTGAGGAAAACTGCTAGGGGAGGGAGGGGTGTACCTCATCAACAAGGGTACTTGCATGATCAATGTTTATATATCTAATCCTGAATGGTGCCCCACATCTCTATAACAAAAATTTAAAAAAACATTAAAAATAATAAGGAACTTGAACAACACAATAGCAAGAAAACAAATTCCTCCTTTAAAAAATGGAGAAAGATTCTGAAATGATGTTTCTCAAAAGATGACATGCAAATGGCCAACAGGGATATGAAGAAAATTGCCCAACATCACTAACTATCAGGGAAAAGCAAATTAAAACCACATTGAGATAGCTATAATTTTGTTTGTTTCTTGCAGATATATTTAATCAAATTAATGAAGTTTCCCTCTGTCCCTATTTTTCTGAAAGTTTTTAATCCTATGAAAATTGCTTCATTTATTAATAAAATCCTGTGAGTCCTTTTTCTTTAGCTTGTTAATAAAATGAATAGTAAACAGTACTGATTAATTTTCATATGAGAATCTGGTCTTCCACCCCTAGAATAACCCCCACTTGGTCATGATGTATAATTCATTTTATTTATTGTTGATTTTTATTGACTAAAATTGTGTTAAGGATTTTTGCATCTGTGTTCATAATGGATATTTGTCTTTAATTTTCTCTTTTTTGTAATATCTTTGTCTGATTTTTGGTATTAGGATAACACAGCTTCATAAAATGGATTGAAACGTGTTCCTCTTCTCTACTTTCTGAAAAAAAAAATATTGTATGAAATTAGTGTTAATTCTTTAAATGTTTGATAGCATTCTCTGGTGAAACTATCTGGGACTGAAGATTTTCCTCCTGGGAGTTTTAAAATTATGAATGCAATTTTCTTAATAATTATGAGACTCACAAATGATCTATTTTAGCAAAGTTGTTTTTAGTATTTCCTTATGATTTTTTTTTGAGGTGAGGGTCTCACTCTCTTGCACAGGCTAGAGTGCAGTGACAACAATCACAGCTCACCACAGCTTTGACCTCTTGGGCTCAATCAATCCTTCAACCTCAGTGTCCAGAGTTGCTGGGACTATAGGTGTATAACATCATGCCTGGCTAATTATTTAATTTTTGTGTGTGTGGAGACAAGATCTCACTATGTTGCCCAGATTAGTGTCAAACTCCTGGGCTCAAGCAATCCTCCTGCCTTGGCCTTTCAAAGTGTTGGGATTTCGGAAGTGAGCTGCTGCACCTGGCCCTTCATGATTATTTTTATGTCTGGAAGGTCTGTAGTGATAACCCTGATTCTTTCCAGATATTGGAAATTTATGTCTTCTGTCTTTTCTTCCCCTCTGTCAGTCTTAATAGAGGTTTACAACTTTCACTGACTTTGTCAAAGGACAACCTCACTTTTCCCACTTATTTTCTCTAATGTTTTGTGTTTCAATTTCTTTGAATTTTGCTTCTATTTTTATCCTTCCTCTTGCTTGCTTTGGGTTATTAGCTCTTCTTTTTTCTCTGGTTTCTTCAGATGGGATGTGGGATAATGGGTTTGAGATTTGTTTGTCTTTTCCAACACAGGAATTTAGTGCTATACATTTTCTTCTCAGCACTGCCTGAGTTGTGTCCACAAAGTTTTATATGTTGAACTGTAATTTTCACTCAACCATAAGTATGTTTTTGTTTACCTTAAGACTTCCTTTTTGATACATAGGTTATTTAGAAATCTGGTTTTTCAACAACAACAGATGCTGAAGAAGATGCGGAGAAAAAAGATCGCTTCTACACTACTGGTGGAAACGCAAACTAGTGCAACCTCTTTGGAAGACAGTGTGGCGATTTCTGAAAGAACTAGAAACTGACCTTCCATATGACCCAGCAATCCCTCTATTGGAAATATACCCAAAGGAACTCAAATAATTCTATAAAAAAGGTACCTGCACACGTATGTTTGTAGCAACTCTATCCACAATAGCAAAAACATGGAACCATCCATGCTGCCCATTGAAGCTGGACTGGATAAAAAAATGTGGTACATATGCACAATGGAATATTATGCAGCCATAAAGAAGGACAGACATATGGACTTCGAAGCAACTTGGATGGATTTAGAGTCTATCATACTCAGTTATCTATCACAGAAACAAAGAAGAGTTTACCGTATATTCTCACTCATAACAAGACCCTGAATAATTACCATGATACTACAAGAAAAGAATTGGGAGTAGTGAGAAAATGTCAGGGGAAGGGGTGGGATTGACTGTTTAGGGAAACTGCCAGAGAAGGGAGGGGCACAACTCATCAACAAGGGAACCTGCATAATGAACATTTGTATACCTATCCCACATCTTTAAAATACAATTTTTTAAAAAATGAAATCTGATGTTTCATTTCCAAGGGTTTGGAAATTTTCCTCTAATCTTTTAAAAATAATTAATTACTAGTTTAATTTCATTGTAGTTAGCAGGCACACTTTCTATGATTTTAAATCTGAGAATTTTGTTGAGATTTGTTTTATAACCCAGAATATGGCCTATCTTTATATACATCTTATGAGTGTTTAAAAAAAAGATGTACTCTTCTGTCATGGGATAGAGTGTTCTAAAAATACTGATTAAATCTGTTGTTGAAAGGTGTTATTGAGTTCTATATTTTTCTGATTATTTGTTCAGTTCTAACAATTTTTGAGATAGAGACACTGAAATCTTCAGCTATGTATATGAATGTATATATTTCTCATTTTAGTTCTGTCAGTTTTTGCTTCACATATGTGTTGTTTGGTTCATACATTTTTAGAATTTCTGTATCTTTTTGGTGGATTGGTCCTTTTCTCATGATGTCTGTCTCTGATAATTTTCCTTTGCCCTGAAGTCTATTTTATCTGTTATTAATATAGTCATTCCTCTTTTCTTTTGATTAATATTAGCATGGTATATATATTTTCCATTCTTTACTTTCAACCAGCCTATATCACTATATGGCAAATGAGTTTCTTGTAGTCAGTATATAGTTGGGTCATGTCTATCAATCCACCCTGCTGATCTCTGTCTTACTGTTACATTTAGATCATTTATATTTAATGTACTTATTGATATATTAGTGTTTACATTTGCTGTTTAATTATTTTAGTCTTCCCTTTCTCTTATTTATGTTTTATTTTTCCTGTATTTCTATGAGATACTAAAACATTTCACATTGATTTATTCAGAGTGTGTTTATTTATAGTATGGTAATGTTACCAGTTCAAGTGATGCATAGAAAACATACCTGCCTTTATAGCCCTTTATCTTGCTCTGTTTATGATATAATTGTCTTAGATGTTTTCTCTACATTAATTTAGAACAACATCAATGCTATAATAAATACTTCAAGTATTAAACATAACTTAGAAACTCAAAAGCAGAAGAAAAGTCTATTGTGTTTACCCATAATTTTGGTTATCATCTCTTTTCTTCTTTCCTGGTGTCACAATGTCTTGTTAATTTTTTTCTTTCTGTTTAGAACACTAACTTTAGCCATCATTTTAGAATAGATGGCAAATTCTTTAAGTTCCTGATGGCAAATTCTATTATTTTTTCTTCATGAGTCTTGATTTTGTCCTCATTCCTAAAGAACATTTTCACTGAAATATACTGTTGTGACTTGATGACTTGACAGTTCTTTACTATCAATACTTGAGTAATGTTTCATCTCTTCCTTCTGGCCTCTGTGGTTTTTGATGAGAAACATACTGCCATTTGAATTGTTTGTTCTCTGTGAATAAAGTATAATTTCTCTCTTGTTGCTTTCAAGACCTTTTCTTTGTAATTTAAAAAAATTTGACTGTAATAATTCCTGTGTTGGAATCATTTGGGTGTATCTTCCTTGAGATTTGCCTAGCTTCTGTTTTTTCTGTGATCTTATGTTTCTTTATGAATGTGAGAAGTTTTTAGTCATTATTTCATCAAGTTCATTTAATCTTTATTCTCTTACTCCAATGCAATGAGCAGCAGAATTTTGTTATTAAGTGCTGGAGTCCAGCTCCAGGAGAGAGTCAGGGCTTGAGACAAGGGAATTGGGAAGTGGCAAAAAAGAAAAGATGAAAACAACAGGAATCCTCTTTCTGGGGAGAGCTCAAGACTCTGCCAATTTTTATTTATTTTTCACAAGCTTATATGGGTTTTCCACTCAGCCCCGTGCCCACAAATATATCTTATGTTGCTAACCAAATGCCCACGTACATCCTTTTTGCACTCACAATAAGGTTGACCTTTAACAATTTTAACCACAGATGGGGCTTTTCTTAAGTCAAACATTTATGAACATCCTGGTTTTCTTCCTAACTTTCTTATAACTATTTACTATTATAGGTCTATAATATCCTTATCCTATAAAGCTAAACCTTAACCCTGTCTTACTTAACTTACTTACTACTATATATTTATTTCTATCAATCTTATTTCTATCCTTATGTCTCTATATTTTAACTATCACTTATACTATTATATCTCTTATCTTACTAGTTTATCTTATCTTACTATCTTATTATTAATATTCTAAATTCTATCTTCATTAAACTACTTATTTAATCCTAAAATATCTTAACCCATTTTTTAATCTCAAATTGTTGTTTTCCACCAGCTCTCAGCTGGGGTCTGTTGTTTATGAGGAAGTGGCCGACTCGTTCTTCTCGGCCTCTTGCTGTTTACTGAAAAACATTCTTACACACCCTAAGGGGCACCCTTTTTGCTGCAATCTCACCTCCATTTTGCCTATGTATAATTTTTGCTGTCAAATGCCATCATCCATTTGCATATCTATTATCTCAATTAAAGAGGGAACATTCTCAAGCCTATGCACTCAATCCTTCAAAGTTAGGAAAGGTTTGTCAACAGGATCCATGGGGCTTTGCCTCCATCATGGCCGCATTTTACTGGGGCCTTGCTCACAGCTGGCATTTTTCCTGTTTTCAGGTCCCTTTTACCTTACTTTTACTAGTGATTGCGGCTCCTGGCAATTAAGTCCTT
>JAPVLO010005530.1:0-11474 GCA_027257055.1 Cephalopachus bancanus | reverse complement strand
TCCACAGTAGAGTAAGAATGCAGTACTTAATGAATTCACTTGGTGAATTCTAAGATGTTTCTCCCCTTCAAATTTTTGTGTTGTTGGAAACACAATTGCTCTGTCATATGCCTTGACCAAAAAGAGCTGACTGCCCTTGATGTGCTGGCTTTGAATGCTAATCTCCCTAGGAAAATGGTGTGTGAGAAGTCTGTTGCAATGCTTTTACTGGCATTGAGCCCTAAATGCACTGTTGCGAGTTGTAATTCCTGATTCTCACTTGTTCCCTTTCATTGACATTATGCTCTAGAGGGTGACTGCTTTGGCTTGCGGCTTATCCTCCTTTCACATTTAGTAATCCCCAACTCCATTATGCCACGATCATTGATTTGGGACATTCACAGTTACTTGTGGGAAAGCATTATTTGGGATCTGGGCGAAATCCGTATACTCTTTCTTTATACTTTTTTTGTTATGGACAAGGGAATTACACGGTCGATTGTTTTGCAGAATAGGCTTTCTTCGGCCTGAAGTGAATAGGCATCTTCCTTGGGTAAGTCTGTGCCAAAAGTGTGCTGCACTGTGATCTCTTTGCTATGACTTCATAGCTGCCTGCTGTAATAATTCCGTCTCACTCGTTTCCCCTTGATTTGTGTTCCTTTCCAGAGAGGGCCTTTGCTTAGGAGAGTGTAACGTCTGTGTTTCACTGATAGGAATGTGCAAACCATAGCGCCCCAATGAGTGACATAAGTGCTCCACCGTTACTTGCTGGAGAGCATCATTTGTTTATGAGGAGAATTCTAAATGTTTCCTTATTGACCTTTCCTCCTAATAACGAATACTAGTGCTGTGCAGTTTTCATTCATGAATAAGCACTGAGAGGCGATGTTCAAGTTGTGCTGAATGTGGGTCCTCCTTGGAACACGCTATTCGAGTGTGCACTGCCAGGCTGTTCACTTGAAGCCTGTAGTAAGCTAGCTTAGTGCATGCTGTCATCCTTGATGCTTAGAGTTTCCCTTTACATACACCATACTATTCAGCGAGCATCTGGTGGGTGCAACATGTGCTGAACTGTCTGGAACCAGATCCCACAGTCATCGGTACCAAGGCGTACTTCATTCACTGGTGGATGCTGAAAAGTTTCTCTTTTGACACTGGCGTCTAATTCCGAGTAAAATGGCTCTGCGGTTTCCTTTGCCAACAAGGCCTCAATGCCTTTGTTTTGTTGGCGGAAATCAAGCGTCTTCCACCGGAGACATTCTTGTAAATTGCAATTCATTGTATAGGGCGATAATATGACACTGGCTTCGTCTTTTGTGTAATACCTGATTCTCCCCATTTTCTTTAATGTCTATTATACTGCATTGAGTGCATATGTCTATGAGAGCTGTATTCCAAAGTTTCCTGTATAAATACGTGCAACTCCGTGGTTCCACACTGAGTGAAATGACCGATTCTCTCTCATTTTCGGGAAAGCATGATTCATCCACCTATTGAATTCTAAATGATTTTTGATTCACATGTGTCTCTTGTAGGAAATGCAATGGTTCTTCTTTGGCATTAACGGTGAAGAGCTGACAGGCTTCGCTTGCTTGGTGGAAGTGTGTATTAGGTTTGGAAACACCATTTTAACATTTGATATATTTATTCATTTGTTATTTGATAGAGTTATTTATTTTCAAGTGGTTGTTTTCTTGCTTGGTGTCTGGTGTAATAAATGATTCTCAAGGTCCAGGTTCACTAAGCGCAGCAGAGCGATTTGACAATACTTCACCTGTCGGAAAGAGCTCCCAAATTGTGCCACAATGAGTTAAAGGAGTGCTGAACACCTACTTGTAGAGGAGGATCATTTGTTTTCTCTTGAAATATAAAAAGTTTGTCCCTTTGCTGTTTCTCTATGCTATGAAACGCAATTACACCGCCATTTGCATTGCTGAATCAGCGTAGTCGGCCTCTGTTTTGCTGTGGGGAATGTGTATCTTCCTTGGGAAACAGGTTCTGTAATGTGTGCTGCACTATTTATTGGCAATCAATGTAATTCTAAATTGCTGCATGCTGCAATACATGAGGCGCAAAGTTGCTCATTTTCAGTCATGCTATGCACATTGCATTTGTTTGACGTAAGAGTACTTTAATAAACAACGTATTAGAATCTGTAGCTAAATGGTGCCACCCGGTGTGCAATGGGAACTCCACAGTAGACTAAGAATGCAGTACTTAATGAATTCACTTGGTGAATTCTAAGATGTTTCTCCTCTTCAAATTTTTGTGTTGTTGGAAACACAATTGCTCTGCCATATGCCTTGACCGAAAAGGGCTGACTGCCCTTGATGTGCTGGCTTTGAATGTTAATCTCCCTTGGAAAATGCTGTGTGAGAAGTCTGTTGCAATGCTTTTAATGGCATTGAGACCTAAATGCACTGTTGCGAGTTGTAATTCCTGATTCTCACTTGTTCCCTTTCATTGACATTATGCTCTAGAGGGTGACTGCTTTGGCTTGCGGCTTATCCTCCTTTCACATTTAGTAATCCCCAACTCCATTGTGCCACGATCAGTGATTTGGGACATTCACAGTTACTTGTGGGAAAGCATTATTTGGGATCTGGGCGAATTCCGTATACTCTCTCTTTATACCTTTTTTTGTTATGGACAAGGGAATTACACGGTCGATTGTTTTGCAGAATAGGCTTTCTTCGGCCTGAAGTGAATAGGCATCTTCCTTGGATAAGTCTGTGCCAAAAGTGTGCTGCACTGTGATCTCTTTGCTATGACTTCATAGCTGCCTGCAGTAATAATTCCGTCTCACTCGTTTCCCCTTGATTTGTGTTCCTTTCCAGAGCGGGCTTTGCTTAGGAGAGTGTAATATCTGTGTTTCACTGAAGGAATGTGGAAAACATAGGCCCAATGAGTGACATAAGTGCTCACCGTTACTTGCTGGAGAGCATCATTTGTTTATGAGGAGAATTCTAAATGTTTCCTTATTGACTTTCCTCCTAATATCGCATACCAGTGCTGTGCAGTTTTCACTCATTAAATAAGCACTGAGAGGCGATGTTCAAGTTGTGCTGAATTGGGTCCTCCTTGGAACACGCTATTCGAGTGTGCACTGCCAGGCTGTTCACTGCACCCTGTAAAAAGTAGCTTTGTGCTGCTTCATCCTTGATGCTCAGATTTTCCCCTTTACATACATATTATTAGCGACCCTTTGGTGGGTGAACATGTGTGAACTGTCGGGAACCAGATCCCACAGTCATCGTACCAAGGGTTTTCTTCATGGTAAATGCTGAAAGTTTCTCTTTTGAATGGGTCAAATTTCCCGAGAAAAATGGTCTGCGGTTTCCTTTCCCAAAAAGGCCCTAATCCCTTTTTTTTGAGGCGGAAATTTCCCGTCTTCCACGGAGAATTCTTGTAAATCAATTCATTTAGGGGCGAATATACAGGCTTGTCTTTTTTTAAAATAAAATTCCCATTTTTTTAATTTATTATAATTTGCATATCCCTAGAGAGCTTACCCCAAATTTTCCCGTATAAATTCTGCAACTGTGGCCCCCAAAGGTGAAATGCCCATTCACCTATTTTCAAAACCCATTCATCCCCCTATTGAATTTCAATGATTTTTGTTTCACCCTTGATAAATGCAAGGGTTCTTCGTTTTAACGTAAAGGGCTGACGGGTTCGCTTGCTTGGGGAATTTATTGGTTTGGAAAACCTTTTTAACATTTTTTTATTTATTTTTTTGTTATTTGATAAGTTTTTTATTTTCAATTTGTTTTCTTGTTGGTGTCTTTTTAATAAATGAACAAGGCCCTTCACAACGCAGCAAGCATTTACAATCCTTCAGTGTCGGAAAGAGCTCCCAAATTTGCCCCAATGAGGGAAAGGAGTGCTGAACACCTATTGTAGAGGGGATATTTTTTTCTCTTGAAATACAAAAAGTTTGTCCCGTTGCGTTTCTCTATGCTTGAACGCAATTACACCGCCATTTGCATTGCTGAAACAGGTAGTCGGCCCCTGTTTTGCTGTGGGGAATGTGTATTTCTTGGGAAAAAGGTTCCCCAATGTGTGCTGCATATTTATTTGGGATCAATGTAAAATTTAAAAGGCTGCATGCTGCAATACTGAGGCGCAAATTTGCTCATTTTCAGTCATGCTATGCACATTGCTTTTGTTTGACCAAGAGTACTTTAATCAGTGTAGATCTGTAGCTAAATGGGGCCCCCGGGGTGCAATGGGACTCCACGTAGAGTAAGAATGCAGTATTAATGAATTCACTTGGTGAATTTAAGATGTTTCTCCCCCTTTAAAATTTTTTTGTTGTTGGAAAAAAAATTGTTGTCATATGCCTTGACCAAAAAAAGCTGACTCCCCTTTATGTGTGGGTTTGAATGCTAATTCCCCAGGAAAAAGGTGTGTGAGAAGTCTGTTGCAAAGTTTTATGGGATTGAGCCCCAAATGCATGTTGCGAGTTGTAATTCCCGATTCTCATTGTTCCCCTTTTATTGACATTATGCTCTAGAGGGTGATGCTTTGGCTTGCGGTTATCCCCCTTTCCCTTTAGTAATCCCAACTCCATTATGCCCCGATCATTGATTTGGGGCATTCACAGTTTCTTGTGGGAAAGCATTATTTGGGATCTGGGCGAAAACCGTATACTCTTTCTTTATACTTTTTTTGTTATGGAAAGGGAATTACCGGTCGATTGTTTTGCAGAATAGGTTTCTTCGGCCTGAAATGAATAGGCATCTTTGGGGTAAGTCTGTGCCAAAAGTGTGCTGCACTGTGATCTCTTTGCTATGACTTCATAGCTGCCTGCTGTAATACCTCCGTCTCACTCGTTTCCCCTTGATTTGTGTTCCTTTCCAGAGAGGGCCTTTGCTTAGGAGAGTGTAATGTCTGTGTTTCACTGATAGGAATGTGCAAAACATAGTGCCCCAATGAGTGACATAAGTGCTCCACCGTTACTTGCTGGAGAGCATCATTTGTTTATGAGGAGAATTCTAAATGTTTCCTTATTGCCTTTCCTCCTAATAACGAATACCAGTGCTGTGCAGTTTTCATTCATGAATAAGCACTGAGAGGCGATGTTCAAGTTGTGCTGAATGTGGGTCCTCCTTGGAACACGCTATTCGAGTGTGCACTGCCAGGCTGTTCACTTGCAGCCTGTAGTAAGCTAGCTTTGTGCATGCTGTCATCCTTGATGCTTAGAGTTTCCCTTTACATACACTATACTATTCAGCGAGCATCTGGTGGGTGCAACATGTGCTGAACTGTCTGGAACCAGATCTCCACAGTCATCAGTACCAAGGCGTGCTTCATTTACTGGTGTATGCTGAAAAGTTTCTCTTTTGACACTGGCGTCTAATTCCGAGTAAAATGGCTCTGCGGTTTCCTTTGCCAACAAGGCCTCAATGCCTTTGTTTTGTGGCGGAAATCAAGCGTCTTCCACCGGAGACATTCTTGTAAAGTGCAATTCATTGTATAGGGCGATAATATGACACTGGCTTCGTCTTTTGTATAATACCTGATTCTCCCCATTTTCTTTAATGTCTATTATACTACATTGAGTGCATATGCCTACGAGAGCTGTATTCCAAAGTTTCCTGTATAAATACGTGCAACTCCGTGGTTCCACACTGAGTGAAATGACCGATTCACTCTCATTTTCGGGAAAGCATGATTCATCCACCTATTGAATTCTAAATGATTTTTGATTCACATGTCTCTCTTGTATGAAATGCAATGGTTCTTCGTTGGCATTAACGGTGAAGAGCTGACAGGCTTCGCTTGCTTGTTGGAAGTGTGTATTAGGTTTGGAAACACCATTTTAACATTTGATATATTTATTATTTGTTATTTGATAAGTTATTTATTTTCAAGTGGTTGTTTTCTTGCTTGGTGTCTGGTGTAATAAATGATTCTCAAGGTCCAGGTTCACTAAGCGCAGCAGAGCGATTTGACAATACTTCACGTGTCGGAAAGAGCTCCCAAATTGTGCCACAATGAGTTAAAGGAGTGCTGAACACCTACTTGTAGAGGAGGATCATTTGTTTTCTCTTGAAATATCAAAAAGTTTGTCCCGTTGCTGTTTCTCTATGCTATGAAACGCAATTACACCGCCATTTGCATTGCTGAATCAGCGTAGTCGGCCTCTGTTTTGCTGTGGGGAATGTGTATCTTCCTTGGGAAACAGGTTCCCTAATGTGTGCTGCACTATTTATTGGCTATCAATGTAATTCTAAATTGCTGCATGCTGCAATACATGAGGCGCAAAGTTGCTCATTTTCAGTCATGCTATGCACATTGCATTTGTTTGACCTAAGAGTACTTTAATAAGCAACGTGTCAGAATCTGTAGCTAAATGGTGCCACCCGGTGTGCAATGGGAACTCCACAGTAGAGTAAGAATGCAGTACTTAATGAATTCACTTGGTGAATTCTAAGATGTTTCTCCCTTCAAATTTTTGTGTTGTTGGAAACACAATTGCTCTGCATATGCCTTGACCAAAAGGGCTGACTGCCCTTGATGTGCTGGCTTTGAATGCTAATCTCCCTAGGAAAATGGTGTGTGAGAAGTCTGTTGCAATGCTTTTACTGGCATTGAGCCCTAAATGCACTGTTGCGAGTTGTAATTCCTGATTCTCACTTGTTCCCTTTCATTGACATTATGCTCTAGAGGGTGACTGCTTTGGCTTGCGGCTTATCCTCCTTTCACATTTAGTAATCCCCAACTCCATTGTGCCACGATCATTGATTTGGGACATTCACAGTTACTTGTGGGAAAGCATTATTTGGGATCTGGGCGAATTCCGTATACTCTTTCTTTATACTTTTTTTGTTATGGACAAGGGAATTACACGGTCGATTGTTTTGCAGAATAGGCTTTCTTCGGCCTGAAGTGAATAGGCATCTTCCTTGGGTAAGTCTGTGCCAAAAGTGTGCTGCACTGTGATCTCTTTGCTATGACTTCATAGCTGCCTGCTGTAATAATTCCGTCTCACTCGTTTCCCCTTGATTTGTGTTCCTTTCCAGAGAGGGCCTTTGCTTAGGAGAGTGTAACGTCTGTGTTTCACTGATAGGAATGTGCAAACCATAGCGCCCCAATGAGTGACATAAGTGCTCCACCGTTACTTGCTGGAGAGCATCATTTGTTTATGAGGAGAATTCTAAATGTTTCCTTATTCCCTTTCCTCCTAATAACGAATACTAGTGCTGTGCAGTTTTCATTCATGAATAAGCACTGAGAGGCGATGTTCAAGTTGTGCTGAATGTGGGTCCTCCTTGGAACACGCTATTCGAGTGTGCACTGCCAGGCTGTTCACTTGAAGCCTGTAGTAAGCTAGCTTAGTGCATGCTGTCATCCTTGATGCTTAGAGTTTCCCTTTACATACACCATACTATTCAGCGAGCATCTGGTGGGTGCAACATGTGCTGAACTGTCTGGAACCAGATCCCACAGTCATCGGTACCAAGGCGTACTTCATTCACTGGTGGATGCTGAAAAGTTTCTCTTTTGACACTGGCGTCAAATTTCCCGAGTAAAATGGCTCTGCGGTTTCCTTTGCCAACAAGGCCTCAATGCCTTTGTTTTGTTGGCGGAAATCAACGTCTTCCACCGGAGACATTCTTGTAAATTGCAATTCATTGTATAGGGCGATAATATGACACTGGCTTCGTCTTTTGTGTAATACTGATTCTCCCCATTTTCTTTAATGTCTATTATACTGCATTGAGTGCATATGTCTATGAGAGCTGTATTCCAAAGTTTCCTGTATAAATACGTGCAACTCCGTGGTTCCAAAACTGAGTGAAATGACCGATTCTCTCTCATTTTCGGGAAAGCATGATTCATCCACTATTGATTCTAATGATTTTGATTCCATGTCTCTTGTAGAATGCAATGTTCTTCTGGCATTGAAGAGCTGACAGGCTTCGCTTGCTTGGTGGAAGTGTGTATTAGGTTTGGAAACCCATTTTAACATTTGATATATTTATTATTTGTTATTTGATAAGTTATTTATTTTCAAGTGGTTGTTTTCTTGCTTGGTGTCTGGTTAATAAATGATTTCAAGGTCCAGGTTCACTAAGCGCAGCAGAGCGATTTGACAATCCTTCACTGTCGGAAAGAGCTCCCAAATTGTGCCACAATGAGTTAAAGGAGTGCTGAACACCTACTTGTAGAGGAGGATCATTTGTTTTCTCTTGAAATAAAAAAGTTTGTCCCTTGCGTTTCTCTATGCTATGAAACGCAATTACACCGCCATTTGCATTGCTGAATCAGCGTAGTCGCTCTGTTTTGCTGTGGGGAATGTGTATCTTCTTGGGAAACAGGTTCCTAATGTGTGCTGCACTATTTATTGGCATCAATGTAATTCTAAATTGCTGCATGCTGCAATACATGAGGCGCAAATTGCTCATTTTCAGTCATGCTATGCACATTGCTTTGTTTGACCTAAGAGTACTTTAATAACAACGTTTAGAATCTGTAGCTAAATGGTGCCACCGGTGTGCAATGGGAACTCCACAGTAGATAAGAATGCAGTACTTAATGAATTCACTTGTGAATTCTAAGATGTTTCTCCTCTTCAAATTTTTGTGTTGTTGGAAACACAATTGCTCTGCCATATGCCTTGACCAAAAGGGCTGACTGCCCTTGATGTGCTGGCTTTGAATGTTAATCTCCCTTGGAAAATGTGTGTGAGAAGTCTGTTGCAATGCTTTTATGGCATTGAGCCTAAATGCACTGTTCGAGTTGTAATTCCTGATTCTCACTTGTTCCTTTCATTGACATTATGCTCTAGAGGGTGACTGCTTTGGCTTGGGCTTATCCTCTTTCACATTTAGTAATCCCAACTCCATTGTGCCACGATCAGTGATTTGGGACATTCACAGTTACTTGTGGGAAAGCATTATTTGGGATCTGGGCGAATTCCGTATACTCTCTCTTTATACTTTTTTTGTTATGGACAAGGGAATTCACGGTCGATTGTTTTGCAGAATAGGCTTTCTTCGGCCTGAAGTGAATAGGCATCTTCCTTGGATAAGTCTGTGCCAAAAGTGTGCTGCACTGTGATCTCTTTGCTATGACTTCATAGCTGCTGCGTAATAATTCCGTCTCACTCGTTTCCCTTGATTTGTGTTCCTTTCCAGAGGGCCTTTGCTTAGGAGAGTGTAATTCTGTGTTTCACTGAAGGAATGTGGAAAACATAGGCCCCAATGAGTGACATAAGTGCTCCACCGTTACTTGCTGGAGAGCATCATTTGTTTATGAGGAGATTCTAAATGTTTCCTTATTGACTTTCCTCCTAATACGCATACCAGTGCTGTGCAGTTTTCACTCATGAATAAGCACTGAGAGGCGATGTTCAAGTTGTGCTGAATTGGTCCTCCTTGGAACACGCTATTCGAGTGTGCACTGCAGGTGTTCACCTGCAGCCTGTAGTAAGTAGCTTTGTGCATGCTGTCATCCTTGATGCTAGAGTTTCCTTTACATACACTATACTATTCAGCGAGCATCTGGTGGTGCAACATGTGCTGAACTGTCTGGAACCAGATCTCCACAGTCATCGATACCAAGGCGTGCTTCCTACTGGTGAATGCTGAAAGTTTCTCTTTTGACACTGGCGTCTAATTCCGAGTAAAATGGCTCTGCGGTTTCCTTTGCCAACAAGGCTCAATGCCTTGTTTTGATGGCGGAAATCACGTCTTCCACGGAGACATTCTTGTAAAGTGCAATTCATTGTATAGGGCGATAATATGACACTGGCTTGTCTTTTGTATATAACTGATTCTCCCATTTCTTTAATGTTATTATACTACATTGGTGCATATCTACGAGAGCTGTATTCAAAGTTTCTGTATAAACGTGCAATCGTGGTCCACATGCGTGAAATGACCGATTCCTCTCATTTCGGGAAACATGATTTCCCTTTGAATTTAAGATTTTGATTACATGTCCTATGAATTCTTTTTTGATTACTGTTTTTGAAAAGGCTGTTCTTTTGGGTTAAGTTGGGGAACTTGCTCTTGTAAGTTTATTATTTGGGAAAATTTTATTTTAATTTTTTTTTTGGTTTTTGATAATTTATTTATTTCAAGGGTTGTTTCTGCTGGGCGGTTAAAATGTTTTCAATCCGTTCAAAGGCCCAAATTTTTTACAATTTACCGTGAAAGAGCTCCCAAATTGTGAAATATTTGGGGTCTGAACAAAATTGTGGTTTTTTTTCTTTGAAAAAAATTCCCTTTGCTTCTTGAAAAAACGCAATTCCCCCTTTGCTTGGAATACTTGGGGGGTTTTTCTGTGGGTGTGTTTTTTGGAAACAGGTTCAAAATTGTGCTGCCATTACATAAGAATTTTAAAAATTTCAGTAAATCTAGGGCAAATTGCTTTTTAGTAGTTTTTAATTTGCATTGTTGATTGAGAAAATTAACCCGGTTTAAATTTGGGTACAAATGGTAAACGGTTTAATGAACCCCCGTGTTTTAAGAGTCTTTAATTCATTGGTTTTAAATTTCTCTTCAATTTTGTTGAAAACAATTGCCTGTATATGCCTTGAAGGTTAACTCCCTTAAAATTTGGCTTTGTGAATCTTTAAAAAATGTTTTTAAAAGGTTGCAATGCTTTTACTGATTGACCTAATGCCTTTCATTGAATTTGTTTCTCATGGTTCCCTTTTTGCTTATCCTTATTTTTTCCTTATCCCCTTTAAATTTTGGGGAACCCCAATCCTTGTGAAACGATATTGATTTGGGCATTCCGTTACTTTAAACTTTTTTGGGGTTTTGGGGCAAGGGAATACCCTAATTTTTTTGTTAGGAAAGGGTTCCGGCCAAATTTTTTGGAATAGGCTTTCTTGGGGTGAAAAGGTTTTCCTTTGGGATTCTTTCCCAAAATTTGCTGCCTGTAATTCTTGCTATCTTTCCCCTTGTTTTTTCCTTTCAGCCCTTTGTTTGGAGGGGGGCCTTTGTTAGAGTGTAAGTGTGCATGGGAATGGGGAAACAAGGCCCCAAGTACTTGGGGGCCCACCTTTTTTTGGAAAATTCATTTTTTATGAAATAAATTTTTTCCTTATTTTTTTCCCTCCTAATAACAATAAGGCTTTTCAGTTTTCTTAATGGCACTGGACGATTTCAATTTGTGCTGGGGGTTCCCTTTGAAAGCCTTGAGTGTCCCTTTGCCAGCTGTCCCTTGAGTTTAGAAGTCTTTCATCCATCCTTATCTTAGGGGCTTTTAACCATTTTAACGGTCTGGGGGTCAACAGTCTAAATTCGGCCCAGATCCCCACTTGGTCCAAGGGGTACTTCTTCCCCTGGGTTAAAAGTTTTTTTGGGCCTGGCGTTTTCCAAAAAGGCTCTGCGGTTTTTTGCCGGTCAATCCTTTTTTTGGGGGAAAATTCTGTTAGGAGAATTCTTGTAAGGCATTATTGATGGGGCGTTTTTGAACGGGTTCCCCTTTTTTAATCTATTTCATTTTTAGTCTATTTACTGCATTGATCATAG
>JAPVLO010005528.1:0-10115 GCA_027257055.1 Cephalopachus bancanus | reverse complement strand
ATAAGTGCTCCCCAGTGACGAGAGGAGAGCATTATTTGTTTAGGGGGAGAATTCAAATTTTTTTTCCCTATGGCATCGAAACCAAATGGGGACTACCAAGCTGTGCCGTTTTCATTTCTGAAGAAGCACGGAGAGCCTGTGTTAAACTGGTGGTGACGGTGGGACTTCCTGGGGACAGGCTATCCAAGCGTGCGCTGCACTGCTATTCATTGGCAGTCTGTATTAAGCTGGCTTTGTGCACGCTCTCATCCCTGATTTTCAGAGCGTCCCTGTGTATACACTATAGTAGTCAGGGACCGTTTGGTGAGCAGATTGCAACTTCACGTGCAGCCCTAAAGGGAACCAGGTCTCCACAGCCATTGGTGCCCAAGGGAGGCTTCATTCCCGGGTGAATGCTGAAAAGTTTCCTGTGTTTAAAGGGGCATCTAATGCCGAATACAATGGCCTGCGGGTTCATTTGCCAAAAAGGGCCCCGAGACCCTTTGTTTCGTTTCCGGAAAATAAGGTCTTCCATGGGAGACATTCCTCAAAACGCACGTCACTGAATGGGGCAACAACGATTATACTGGCTGTGTCTTTGGTGTGATACCTGATTCTCTCCGTTTCTCTTCAACGTACATCATACTACACTGAGTGCATATGCCTAGCAGAGCTGTATGAAATGTTTCCTGTATAAGAATGCCAACACGATGGTGCCTCCCTGAGTGAAATGACCGATTCACTTTACTTTTGGGAAAGCATTATTGGTTCACCTATGAATTCTACAATTTTTTGATTTTACCTGTTCCTTTTCCCATCCAAACAGTTGCTCCTCCGTTGGCAAGTATGAGTAAGAGTGACGGGCCTCGCTCCCTCGTTGTGAGTGTGTATCAGCTTGGGAAACGCCATGTCAAAGGTCTACTGCTTGGTTTTTATTTGCGGGTAGTTTTCTTCTTGCGGGGTGTACGGTGTAATAAATGATTCTCAAGGTACAGCTTGATTTATCATAGCAGAGCGATATGTCAATACTTCACATTTTGGAATGAGCATGTAAATTGGCCACACATTGAGAAAAATGAGTGCTACACACTCACTTGTAGAAAAGCAGTCTTGCTTTCGTTTTGAATACTATGAATTTTTTCCCGTTGCCGTTTCCCTATGCTGCGAAATGCAGTCATTCTCCCTTTGGCTTTGCTGAATAAGCGCAGACGGCCTGTGTTAGGCTTGTTGTGAGGGTGCATCTTTCTTGGGGGGGAAGGGTCTTAACTGTGTGCTGCCTCTTTCAGGGTATCAATGTTATTCTAACTTGGTGCATGCTCCAATACATGAGTCTCACAGTCGTCTTCTCATTTTCAGTTATGCTCTGCAGAGTTTTCTGTTGCCCTAGGAAGATTTAATCGGTCACGTATGGGAAAGTGCATTCAGTGGTGCCACGGGTGGGCATGGGAACTCCACAGTAGAGAAGAATGCATGACTGGTGAATTACGGGGTGATTCTGAAATCTTTCTCTTTTTCAAATTTTTGTGTTGTAGGAAAACAATTGTCCCCCAAATTTGCATTAGAAAAGAGCTGTCTGCCTTCTTGTGTTTGTTTGAATGCGAATCTCCCTTGGAAAATGCTTGTAAAAGTGTCTGCCTGTCTTTACTGGCATTGAGTCCTCTAAGCATTGGTGCATGTGTATTCCTGATTGTCACTTGTTCCCTTCATGTATATTACGATCTCCATGGGACTGCTTTGGCTGTGCGTCTCTCAGCCTTTCACTTTCAGGAAAGCTCAACTCCACTGGGCCACAATGCGTGATCTCAGACATTCACAGTTACTGGGGGAAAGCGTTGTGTGTCCCCCGGAGAATTCTTTGTTATTTTTCTTTATAGCTTTTCCTGTCCTGGGAAAACAATTGCACTGTGGATTGCTGTTGGGAATGCCTCTCCTGGGGCTGAGTGAATAGGCATCTTCCTTGGTGAAGTGTGTGCAAATGTGTGCGCAGTGTTATCTCTTTGCTATGACTAGTATTCTTCATTGCTGCCTGCTGTAATACCTCATTCTCACTCTTTCCCCTTGTTTTGTGTTCCTTCCCTTAGAGGGCCTTTGCTTAGAGAGTGAAACGTCGTGTTTCACGGATAGAACCTGCGATACAAGTCCCAATGAGTGATATAAGTGCTCCCCAGTGACGAGCAGGAGAGCATTATTTGTTTATGGGAGAATTCTAAATTTTTTTTCCCTATGGAAAACGAAACCTAATAGGGACTACCAATGCTGTCCCGTTTTCATTTCTGAAGAAGCACGGAGAGCCTGTGTTAAACTGGTGGTGACGGGGGACTTCCTGGGGACAGGCTATCCAAGCGTGCGCTGCACTGCTATTCATTGGCAGTCTGTATAAGCTGGCTTTGTGCACGCTCTCATCCCTGATTCTCAGAGCGTCCCTGTGTATCCACTATAGAGTCAGGGACCTTGGTGACAGAGTGCAACTTCACGTGCGCCCTACTGGAACCGGGTCTCCACACCTTTGGGGAAACAAGCAGGCTTCATTCACCGGTGAATGCTGAAAAGTTTCCTTGTTTAAACGGGCATCAATCCGAATACAATGGCTCTGGGGGTTCTTTTGGGCAACAAGGCCCGAGAGCCTCTGTTTCGTTTCCGGAAAATAAGAGTCTTCCATGGGAGACATTCCTCAAAACTGCACGTCACTGAATGGGGCAACAACGATTATACTGGCTGTGTCTTTGGTGTGATACTGATTCTCCCTGTTTCTCTTCAACGTACACCATACTACACTGAGTGCATATGCCTAGCAGAGCTGTATGAAATGTTTCCTGTATAAGAATGCCAACACGATGGTGCCACCCTGAGTGAAATGACCGATTCACTGTTACTTTTGGGAAAGCATTATTGGTTCACCTATTGAATTCTACAATTTTTTGATTTTACCTTTTCCTCTTCCACCAAAGCAGTTGCTCCTCCGTTGGCAGTATGAGTAAGAGCTGAAAAGCTTCGCTCCCTCGTTGTGAGTGTGTATCAGCTTGGGAACGCCATGTCAAAGGTTACTGCTTTGGGTTTTTTATTTGCTGTAGTTTCTTCTTGGGTTACGGTGAAAAATGATTCTCAAGGTACAGCTTGATTTATCATAGCAGAGCGATATGTCAATACTTCACTTTTGGAATGAGCATGAAAATTTGTGCCACACATGAGAAAAATGAGTGCTACACACTCACTTGTAGAAAAGCGGGACTTGCTTTCTTTTGAATACTATGAAGTTTCTCCCGTTGCCGTTTCCCTATGCTGCGAAATGCAGTCTTTCTCCCTTTTGCCTTCTGAATAAGCGCAGAGGGCCTGTGTTAGGCTTGTTGTGAGGGTGCATCTTTTTTGGGGAGAGGGGTCTTAACTGTGTGCTGCACTCTTTCAGGGTTTTCAATGTTATTCTAACTTGGTGCATGCTCCAATACATGAGTCTCACAGTCGTCTTCTCATTTTCAGTTATGCTCTGCAGAGTTTTCTGTTTGACCTAGGAAGACTTTAATCGGTCACGTATGGGAAAGTGCACTAGTGGTGCCACAGGGTGGGCTATGGGAACTCCACAGTAGAGTAAGAATGCATGACATGGTGAATTCACGGGGTGTATTCTGAAATCTTTCTCTTTTTCAAATTTTTGTGTTGTAGGAAACACAATTGCTCCCCAATCGCATTGACAAAAAAGAGCTGTCTGCCTTCCTTGTGCTTGTTTGAATGCGAATCTCCCTTGGAAAATGCTGTGTGAAAAGTGTGCTGCCCTGTCATTTACTGGCATTGAGTACTCTAAGGCATTGGTGCATGGTTAGTTCCTGATGTCACTTGTTCCCATTCATGTATATTACGCTCTCCATGGTGACTGCTTTGGCTGTGGTCTCGTCAGCCTTTCACATTCAGGAAAGCTCAACTCCACGGGGCCACAATGCGTGATCTCAGACATTCACAGTTACTGGTGGGAAAGCGTTTGTGTCCCCCGGGAAATTCTTTTATTGTTTCTTTATATTTTTCCTGTCCGGGGAAAACAATTGCACTGTGGATTGCTGTTGGGAATAGCCTCTCTAGGCCTGTAGTGAATAGGCATCTTCCTTGGTGAAGTGTGTGCCAAATGTGTGCTGCAGTGTTATCTCATTGCATGACTAGTATTCTTCATTGCTGCCTGCTGTAATACCTCATTCTCACTCTTTCCCCTTGATTTGTGTTCCTTCCTTAGAGGGCCTTTGCTTACGAGAGTGAAACGTGCGTGTTTCACGGATAGAACTCTGCGATAAAATAGTGCCCCAATGAGTGATATAAGTGCTCCCCAGTGACGAGCAGGAGAGCATTATTTGTTTATGGGGAGAATTCTAAATTGTTTTTCCCTATGGCATCGAAACCAAACAAAGGACTACCAATGCTGTCCCTGTTTTCATTTCTGAAGAAGCACGGAGAGCCTGTGTTAAACTGGTGGTGACGGTGGGACTTCCTGGGGACAGGCTATCCAAGCGTGCGCTGCACTGCTATTCATTGGCAGTCTGTATTAAGCTGGCTTTGTGCACGCTCTCATCCCTGATATTCAGAGCGTCCCTGTGTATACACTATAGTAGTCAGGGACCGTTTGGTGAGCAGATTGCAACTTCACGTGCAGCCCTGACTGGAACCAGGTCTCCACAGCCATTGGTGACCAAGCAGGCTTCATTCACCGGTGAATGCTGAAAAGTTTCCTGTGTTTAAATGGGCATCTAATGCCGAATACAATGGCTCTGCGGGTTCATTTGCCAACAAGGCCCGAGAGCCTCTGTTTCGTTTCCGGAAAATAAGTGTCTTCCATGGGAGACATTCCTCAAAACAGCACGTCACTGAATGGGGCAACAACGATTATACTGGCTGTGTCTTTGGTGTGATACCTGATTTTTTTTTTTTTTTTTTTTTTTTTTTTTTTTTTTTTTTTTTTTTTCCTTTCCCTTTCTAAAACCCATTCTCCCCGGGAAATAGGGTAAGAGCTGGGGTGTCCCTTTTTGGAGGGGACAGTTGGGCCCTGTAAAGGACGATTTTTTTATTTTGGACTTTTGTTTGGGGGTTTAAATGTTTAATACGTTTTTTCATCAAGCGTTGTCTCTTCCATTTTGGAAGAGCTGAAAGGCCCCTTGGGAAAAAATGATGCTAAACCCTTGTAAAAAGCTTTTGCTTTGTTTTAATTTTGAATTTTTCCCCCTTCCTTCCCCTAGGGGAAATATATTCCCCCTTTTCCCTTGGGAATAACGCAGACGGCCTTTTACTTTTGGAGGGGCATTTTTTGGGGGCCCTTTAATGGTGCTCCCCTTTTTCAGGGTTAAATTTTTTTTTTTAATTTGGGTCTTAATACATGAGTTCCCGTTTCCTTTTCTTATGCTCTGCAGATTTTTCTTTTGCCTGGAAAAACGGCCTTGGGGAAATGGTAGGGTGCCCCCTGGGCCTGGAAACCCACGTTAAGTGCTGCTTTTGAATTAGGGGTATTCTAAACTTTTCCTTTTCAAATTTTGGTTTCAAAATTGTCCCCAAATCCATTAGAAAAGAGTGTCTGCCCCTTTGGGTTTTAATCGCCCCCTTGGAAAATTTTTTTTAAAAAGTGGTGCCCGTTTTGGCTTGGTCCCAAAGGGAGGGTGCAGGGTTTATTCCTGTTGTATTGCCCTTTCTTTTTAAAATTTGGGTTTTTGGGGCCCTTCTCGCCTTTCCATTCAGGAAAGCTCCTCCATGGAAATGGGGATCTCCTTAATTCTGGGGGGAAAGGTTGTTGTGCCCCGGAAAATTCTTTTTATTTTTCTTTTATTTTTCCCTGTCCGGGGAAAAAATTCATGTATTCGTTAATGTTTCCCTGGCCCTGGTAATGGGCTTTCCCTTTGGGGAAGGGTTTTCCAAAATGGGCCCATGTTATCTCAGCATACAGTATTTTTAGCGTGTGTTCCCAATCTTTTTTTTTGTTTCCCTTAAAAGGGGGCCTTTCTTCGGAAAAGCCGTGTTTCCGGTGAATCGCTCGGGCCCCCTGAGTGAAAAATTTCCCCCCGTGAGGGGAAGTTATTTTTTGGGGGAAAACTAAATTTTTTCCCTTTGGCTGAAACCTAATCTCAATTTTCCCCTTTTTTTTTGGGGCCGGAGGCCTTGTTAAAGGGGGGACGGGGGGTTCCGGGACGGCATCCAACGTCCTGATGTTTTAGGGCCGTAAAGGGCTTTTGGTTTTTATTCTAATTGTTTCCTATGGAGGGGGACCTTGGGTACCAGGTCCCTTTCATGGCCCACGGAACCGTTAACCTTGGTCCCCGGGCTTCTTCCCCGGTAATCAAAATTTTCCTTTGTTTCAGGGCATCTGAATAAAATGGCTTGGGATTCTTTTCCCAAAACCCAGACCCTCTTTTGTTTCCAAAAAAAGAGTCCCTGGGAGAACCCCCAAAACTCACGTCACTAAATGGGGCCAACATTAACGGCGGTTCTTTGGTGTGTAGTTTCCCCCTGTTTTTTAACGCATCTATCCGATCAATGCCTGCGGTTTAAAAACCGAAAAAAGCCCGGGGTCCCCCGAAAATAGGTTCATGACTTTAAAGCATTATTGGCACCAAAATTCTCTGTTTTGGTTTTCCCTTCCCTCTTAAACCCAAACATTCTCCTTTTGGCATAGGGTAAGAGCTGGGGTGTCCCTGTTGAGGGGACAGTTGGGAAACCCAGTAAAGGCATCTTTTTTTATTTTGGACTTTTGGGTTTAACTGAAAAAATATTTAATACGTTTTTTCATCAAGCGTTGTCTCTTCCCTTTTGGAAGAGCTGAAATTTTGGCCCCTTGGAAAAATAGTGAACCCATTGTAAAAAGCTATTTGCTTTGTTTTAATCTTGAAGTTTCCCCCCCTTCCCGTTTTAGTGCAAATATATTCCCCCTTTCCTTGTAATAAGGCAGAGGTTTTTACTTTTTGAGGGGCATTTTTTGGGGGAACTTTAATGGTGCTCCCCTTTTTCGGGTAAAGAAATTTGGGTCATTAATACATGAGTTCCCGTTTCCTTTTCTTATGCTCTGCAGATTTTTCTTTTGCCTAAAAATTTAACGCAGATAAAAGTGACTGTGGTGAAGGGGGGGCATCTCCCAGAGGTGAATGCTGACTTTGTTCAGGGGTTATTCTAAACTTTTTTTTTTAAAAATTTTTGGGTTTTTAGGCCAAAATTTCCCCGAATGCTTGAAAAAAAGGCTTCTGTTCCCTTTGGCTTTTTTGAATGGAACCCCCCGGAAAAGTGGTGAAAAGGGGGCCCCCTGAACTCATTGAGTAAAGGCATTGGTGATGGTTATTCCCTGTTTTCCCTTTTTTCCCCATTTGTTTAGCCCCATGGTATTTTTTGGGCGGGCTGTCCCCTTTTCCTTGGAAAACCCAACCCCCGGGGGACCTGGTGATTCGCTTAAAATACTGGTAAAAACTTTTGGGCCCCCGGAAAAAATTTTTGTTTTTTTTTTTTTTAACTTTTCCTTCCGGGGAAAACTTCAGGGGATTGCTTTGGGGTCCCTCCCCTGGGCCTTAAATAGGATTTTCCTTTAATGGGCCAAATGGTGCTCGGGTTTTCCATTCTGTGACTTATTGTGCCCGAAATCTTTATTTTCCCCTTATTTTTTCCCTTTTCCCTTTGACCTTTGCACGGGAAAAAATGCTTTTTGGATAGCTCTGTGATAAAAGGCCCCTGGTGAATGTCCCCCCCCATGGGTGAGGTTATTTTTTAGGGGGAGAATTCTTTTTTTTTTCCCTTGGCTGAAACCTACAAATCCTGTTGGTTTTTTTTCTAAAGGCCGGGAGCCTGTGTTAAACTGGTGGTGACGGGGGACTTCCTGGGGACAGGCTACCAAGCGTGCGCTGCACTGCTATTCATTGGCAGTCTGTATTAAGCTGGCTTTGTGCACGCTCTCATCCCTGATTTCAGAGCGTCCCTGTGTATACACTATAGAGTCAGGGACCTTTTGGTGACAGATTGCAACTTCACGTGCCCCCTACTGGAACCGGGTCTCCACAGCCATTGGTACCAAGAGGCTTCATTCCCGGTGAATGCTGAAAATTTTCCCTTGTTTAAGGGCATCAATCCGAATACAATGGCTCTGGGGGTTCATTTCCCAACAAGGCCCGAGACCTCTGTTTCGTTTCCGGAAAATAAGGTCTTCCATGGGAGACATTCCTCAAAACGCACGTCACTGAATGGGGCAAAACGATTATACTGGCTGTGTCTTTGGTGTGATACCTGATTCTCCCGTTTCTCTTCAACGTACATCATACTACACTGAGTGCATATGCCTAGCAGAGCTGTATGAAATGTTTCCTGTATAAGAATGCCAACACGATGGTGCCACCCTGAGTGAAATGACCGATTCACTGTTACTTTTGGGAAAGCATTATTGGTTCACCTATTGAATTCTACAATGTTTTTGATTTTACCTGTCCTCTTCCAACCAAAGCAGTTGCTCCTCCGTTGGCAGTATGAGTAAGAGCTGACAGGCCTCGCTCCCTCGTTGTGAGTGTGTATCAGCTTGGGAAACGCCATGTCAAAGGTCTACTGCGTTGGTTTTATTTGCTGGTAGTTTTCTTCTTGCTGGGTGTACGGTGAAATAAATGATTCTCAAGGTACAGCTTGATTTATCATAGCAGAGCGATATGTCAATACTTCACATTTTGGAATGAGCATGTAAATTGTGCCACACATTGAGAAAAATGAGTGCTACACACTCACTTGTAGAAAAGCAGTACTTGCTTTCGTTTTGAATACTATGAAGTTTTCTCCCGTTGCCGTTTCCCTATGCTGCGAAATGCAGTCATTCTCCCTTTTGCCTTGCTGAATAAGCGCAGATGGCCTGTGTTAGGCTTGTTGTGAGGGTGCATCTTTCTTGGGAGACGGGTCTTCAACTGTGTGCTGCACTCTTTCAGGGATATCAATGTTATTCTAACTTGGTGCATGCTCCAATACATGAGTCTCACAGTCGTCTTCTCATTTTCAGTTATGCTCTGCAGAGTTCTTCTGTTTGACCTAGGAAGACTTTAATCGGTCACGTATGGGAAAGTGCAGCTCAGTGGTGCCACAGGGTGGGCTATGGGAACTCCACAGTAGAGTAAGAATGCATGACATGTGAATTCACTGGGTGTATTCTGAAATCTTTCTCTTTTTCAAATTTTTGTGTTGTAGGAAACACAATTGCTCCGCCAATCGCATTGACGAAAAAGAGCTGTCTGCCTTCCTTGTGCTTGTTTTGAATGCGAATCTCCCTTGGAAAATGCTGTGTGAAAAGTGTGCTGCCCTGTCATTTACTGGCATTGAGTACTCTAAGGCATTGGTGCATGGTTAGTTCCTGATTGTCACTTGTTCCCATTCATGTATACTACGCTCTCCATGGTGACTGCTTTGGCTGTGCGTCTCGTCAGCCTTTCACATTCAGGAAAGCTCAACTCCACTGGGCCACATGCGTGATCTCAGACATTCACAGATACTGGTGGGAAAGCGTTGTGTGTGCCCCGGGAAAATTCTTTGTTACTGTTTCTTTATAGCTTTTCCTGTCCTGGGAAAACAATTGCACTGTGGATTGCTGTTGGGAATAGCCTCTCCTAGGCCTGTAGTGAATAGGCATCTTCCTTGGTGAAGTGTGTGCCAAATGTGTGCTGCAGTGTTATCTCATTGCAATGACTAGTATTCTTCATTGCTGCCTGCTGTAATACCTCATTCTCACTCTTTCCCCTTGATTTGTGTTCCTTTCCTTAGAGGGCCTTTGCTTACGAGAGTGAAACGTGCGTGTTTCACGGATAGAACTCTGCGATACAAAGTGCCCCAATGAGTGATATAAGTGCTCCCCAGTGACGAGCAGGAGAGCATTATTTGTTTATGGGGAGAATTCTAAATTGTTTTTCCCTATGGCATCGAAACCTACTAGGACTACCAATGCTGTGCCGTTTTCATTTCTGAAGAAGCACGGAGAGCCTGTGTTAAACTGGTGGTGACGGTGGGACTTCCTGGGGACAGGCTATCCAAGCGTGCGCTGCACTGCTATTCATTGGCAGTCTGTATTAAGCTGGCTTTGTGCACGCTCTCATCCCTGATATTCAGAGCGTCCCTGTGTATACACTATAGTAGTCAGGGACCGTTTGGTGAGCAGATTGCAACTTCACGTG
>JAPVLO010005527.1:0-10116 GCA_027257055.1 Cephalopachus bancanus | reverse complement strand
GGCAGGTATTTTTTTTATAGAGTCCTTTGAGTTCTTCATGGTATATTCCCAGTAGGAGGATTGCGGGATCATATGGAAGGTCGATTTTTAGAGCTTTTAGGAATCGCCACACTGCTTTCCATAGAGGTTGCACTAGTTTACACTCCTACCAATAGTGTAGAAGTGTTCCCTTTTCACCACACCCTCTCCAGCAGCTGTTATTTTTTGAGTTGTTGATAAATGCCATTCTGACTGGAGTTAGGTGGCATCACAGTGTGGTTTTCATTTGCATCTCCCTGATGACTAGTGAGGCTGAGCATTTCTTCATGTGTTTGTTGGCTGCTCGGATGTCTTCTTTTGTGAAGTGTCTGTCAATATCTTTTGCCCATTTTATAATGGGGTTGTTTGTTTTCTTCTTTTCAGTACATTTCAGTTCCTTGTAAATCCAGGATGTTAAGCCTTTGTCAGACCTAAAGTTGGCAAATACTTTTTCCCAGTCTGTAGGCTGTCTCACTATTCTCTTGATGGTTTACTTGGCTTTGCAGAAGCTAGTCAGTTTAATAAGGTCCCACTTGTCTATCTTCTCTCTTATAACCTATGGGTTTCGGGTTTTGTACAGGAATTGGATGCCAGTTCCAATTTCCATGAGGGTATTTTCTTCCTTTTCTAAGGTTCTTATGGTTTGAGATTTTACATTTAGGTCACTGATCCATTTGGAGTAAACCTTTGTGCATGGGGATAGATAGGGGTCCTGTTTCAATCTTCTGCATGTGGTCAGCCAGTTTTCCCAGCACCATTTACTGAACAGGTTCTCCTCTCCCCAGTGGTAGGTGATGGGGGCTCTCTCGAAGATGAGTAGGTTGAGAAATTGAGGTTTTGCTTCTGGATTCTCAATTCTGTTCCATTGATCTATATGCCTGTCCCTGTACCAATACTAAGCTGTTTGATGACTGTAGCTTTATAGTAAAGTTTGAAGTCTGGTAATGTGATACCACCTGCTTTTTTTTTCTTCTGAGGATTGTTCTGGCTATGCTTGGACGTTTGTTTTTCCATATGAATTCCTGTGTTGTTTTTTCTAGGTCTGAGAAGAATGTTGTTGGTAATTTAATGGGTATTGCATTGAATTTGTAGATTGCCTTAGGTAAGATGGACATCTTCACAATGTTGATTCTTCCGATCCATGAGCATGGGATATTTTTCCCCTTATTCTTGTCAGCTTTGATTTCTTTGAGCAGTGTTTTATAATTTTCATTGTAAAGATCTTTCACGTCTCTGGCTAGGAAGATGCCAAGGTATTTCATTTTTTTGTGGCTATTGTGAATGGAATTGTGTTTTTTATTTGGGTTTCTGTTTGTTTATTATTGGTGTAGAGAAATGTGATTGTCTTTTGTACATTTGTTTTGTATTCTGAAATTTTGCCAAAGGCCTTTATCAATGTAAGGAGGCTTTTGACAGATTCTCTTGGGTTTTCAAGGTACACAATCATATCATCTGCATAGAGAGATAACTTGACTTCCTCTTTTTCTATTTGAATACCTCTGATTGCCTTCTCTTCTCTGATTGCTCAAGCCAGGACTTCCAATACTATGTTGAACAGGAGGGGTGAGAGTGGGCAACCTTGTCTAGTTCCAGTTTTCAGGGGAATTGGTTCCAATTTTTGTCCATTTAGGAGTATGCTGGCTGTGGGTTTCTCATAGATGACTTTTTCTATTTTGAGGTATGCTCCCCGTATGCCTAGATGTTCAAGGGTTTTTATCAAGAAGCGGTGCTGGATTTTATCAAATGCTTTTTCTCCATCTAATTATGTGATCATGTGGTTTTTGTTTTGACATCTGTTGATGTATTTAATTACATTTATGGTTTTACGAATGCTGAACAGGTCTTGCATTCCAGGAATGAAGCCTATTTGTTCATGGTGGATGATTTTTGAGATGTATTGCTGAATCCGGTTTGCTAGGATCGTGTTGAGAATTTTAGCATCTGTGTTCATCAAAGATATTGGCCTGTAGTTCTCTTTCTTTGTTGGATCTTTACCTGGCTTGAGTATCAATGTGATGTTGGTTTCGTAAAATGATTTGGGGAGAGTTCCATCTTTTTCAATTGCCTGGAATATCTTCAGTAGGATTAGTATCAGCTCCTTCTTAATGTCTTGTAGAAGTCTGCTGGAAAGCCATCAGGACCAGGGCTTTTTTTTGTAGGAAGTTTTCTTATTATGTAGTCAATTTCCTTGATTGTTATTGGTTTATTTAGGGTCTCAATTTCTTCTTGTTCCAATCTAGGTAGGTTGTGTGATGTCAGAAAGTCCTCCATTTCCGTAAGGTTTTCAATTTTTTTTCCATACAAGTGTATGTAGTAGTTTCTAATGATCTTTTGTATTTCTTCAGGGGCAGATGTGACTTCATCTTTTGTGTTTCGGATTGTGCTTATTTTGTTTTTTTCTCATTTTTTCTTGGTCAGTCTAGCTAGAGGACCATCGATCTTGTTTATCCTTTCAAAGAACCAACTTTTTGTCATTGATTTTTTTGTATTATCCTTTTGTCTTCTATGTCCTGGATTTGGGCTTTTAGTGGTGATCTGGATTCTTCTGCTGAAATTAGGGTTTTTGTGGTCTTGTTTTTCCAGCTTCTTTAGGTGGCTTCCTAGGTTGTGAATTTCTGTTCCTTCCATTTTATTCATGTGTGTTTTTAGGGATAAAACTTCCCCTTTTACTACAGTTTTCAGGGCATCCCAGAGATTTTTGTAAGATGTTTCTTCATTTTCATTTGTTTCCAGGTATCTTTTGATCCCTGTTTTGATTTCATCATTGACCCAGGAGTTGTTTAGCATCATGCTGTTTAGTGTCCATGTCTTTGCAGGTTTTGGGGGGACTTTGTTGGTGTCAATGTTTATTTTTATTCCACTGTGGTCCGATAAGGTGCTTGGTAGAATTTCGGTCCTTTTAAATTTGCTTATGCTTGATATGGTCGATCTTAGAATATGTTCCATGTGGTGATGAGTAGAATGTGTATTCTTTGGTCTTTGGATAAAGTGTTCTGTAGGTATCAATTAAGTCCAAGTTGCATTGAGGTTCGGGATCTCCTTGCTGATTTTTTGTCTGGATGATTTGTCTAGGGTTGTTAGTGGGGTTTTAAAGCCCCCAGTTATGATAGTGTTAGAGTCGATATCTTTATCAAGAAGTTGCTTTATGAAAATTGGCGCACCTATGTTGGGTGCATATATGTTTAGGATAGATATTTCTTGTTGATGGACTGAGCTTTTTATCATTATGTATTGGCCTTCTGTATCTTTTTTTATTTTTAATAGCTTGATGGGTATTTTGTCTGAAATTAAGATCACTACTCCTCGTTTCTTTGGTATTCATTTTGCCTGAAAGTTTGTTTCCCATCCTCTTACTTTGAGTCTGTGGGTGTCCTCTCTAGTGAGATGAGTTTCTTGAAGGCAATAGATTGTTGCCTGATGATATTTTATACATTTTGCCGTTCTGTGTCTTTTCAGAGTGCATTTAGTCCATTGACATTTAGGCTAATAATTGAAATGAAAGAGTTGATCCCTGTCATAAGGTTCTTACAGAGTTGTTCCTGCTTGTTTGTTGTCTTTCTTTGGGTTTTGGAGTTGCTTCATGTGTGTTTTTAATCTTTTGCCTGTACTCTTGTGTAGAATGCTGTTATTTTTTTTTTTCTTTTTCTTCTGTGTTCAGTACTTTCTTAAGTATTTCTTGTAGGGGTGGTCTAGTGGCAGCATAGGTTTTTAGGGATTGGATATCTGGAAAAGATTTCAATTCTCCCTCACTAATGAAACTTAGTTTGGCTGGGTAGGTTCTTCTTGGTTGAAATTGTTTCTCTCTTAGAACTTTGAAGATAGGACTCCTGGCCTGAAGGGTTTCTGTGGATAAATCTGTGGTATTCAAATTGGTTTTCCCTGGTAGGTAGTCTGGCCTTTTTCTCTTGCTGCCTTTAGGATTTTTCCTTTTATAGTTACTCTGTTTCGGTGAATTATTATGTGTCTGAGAGTTGGTCTTCTCAATTGTTGTCTTGCAGGGGTTCTTTGAATCTCTTGTGTTTGAATTTTTTCATCCTTAATGAGATGAGGAAAGTTTTCTTGAATGATTTCATGAAATGTTTATTCCAGTGTGACTTCTGTTTCTCTCTCTGCCTCAGGAAGTCCAATTACTCTTAGGTTGGTCTCTTGAAGTGATCATTCATCTCTTGCAGGTTCTGTTCTGTCTTTTTGAGCTTCTTTTCTATGGCTTTGACAGTTTGGGTTAGTTCTGTGTTTTGGTCTTTGAGCTCTGAGATTCTTTCTTCTGCTTGGTTAATTCTGCTTTCCATACTTATTAGTCTACTGTTCATTTCCATCACAGTATTCTTTACTGCTGTCATTTCTGACATCAGCTTCTTCCTATTTTCCTCTTGTCACAACTCAATTTTTTAAATTCTCTCCATTAATGTCTTGATGTCTGGGTTTGTTGCATGTAACCAGTAATTCTGGAGGCTCTTCATTGTTTGTGTTCCAGAATCTGTTTTCTCAGTGTCTGATTTCCAAGGGGTCTGTGTAAGACCTATATTCTACTTCTGGTGTTTCTTCATTTGTGGTTTTTCCCCTCCCTACTTTTCCTTCCCTCCACGTCACTGTCTTATTTAAATCTGTTATTCAGTGGTAAAGGGATTGGTTTTACTTCTGTTTGTTCAATCTCCTATTCTTTATGTATATCCTCTTACTTTGTTCAATTCTGGAGTTGCACTGTAGGTTGGAGATGGTCCCTTTTTGCAGTTTTGAGATTTACCTAAGGGCAGAGGTGTGAGTCAAAATCTGTCTGCAGGTCCTGATATTTGCTGACAGGTGTGTGGATAGTGCAGAACCCACTTCCCACTGCCCTGGAATCTGTCCTTGCAGTGGGACTGTAGGTTTACTCCCTGATATAAAATGGGGTTAGCAGAGGGGAGAGACTGGAGCAGATAGTGGGTTGAAGAGGGGAATGGAGAGATAGAGGAGCAAGGGGTGAAACAAATGAGTGTGCCAACAAATAGAGAGAGGCCTATATTGAAACAGATAAACACAATAGACCACAGCTACAGACAAACCAGCTCTCATACAAAAAATAAAAATAAAATATATAGTGATGCTAACATACAAACTAACCAACCCCCTTGTTAGTGTGCTGTTACTTTATACAAAGATATGGTTTACAGAGAGAAGTAAAGAGGAGAAAAGGAAAAGGAAAAAAGAAAAAAGGGAACAATGCAGTATGAATAGAATTAAGTCATTAAACTAATAGAATCAATGAAGCACACTCTGAGGCATATTGTTTAAGTCCAATGACCTTTCAGGTCTGATTTCTAGTTTTCTTTTCAAGCTGGTAAATTAGTTTGCAGTTAGGGTCAGTTGCCCCTGATCTGCTGTGAAGGACAGTTCAGATTACCCTCCATTCGGCACTCTGGTCTATGTCTTTATCAAGCTTGTTTCTCCCATTTCGGTGTTGTTACCTTGTATCGCCAGCAGGTGGTGCTATCTCAGTTGCTCGCCCAAGAGGGGTGGGGCCAGACAGGAACAAGATGGCTGCCTGCCTCAGAACAGGCAACAGGAGCCTTATGGCAGATGGGCAGGACAGTCTCGGTTGCAGGAGAGGTGGCAGCGATCCCAGCAGATCTTCCCTGAAGGGGTTTGATGTGGATCACCTCGGGCCTGGGTGGTGTGATGTGCTTCAGCCATCACAGAGGCCTCAGCAGCGGCAGTGGCAGCAGCGGTGGCCAGGAGATGGGCTGTGGCGGTGGCAACGTTTGCACCGCAGTGACTGTCCAGTTCGTTGCAATGTCCCAGTGGTGGCAATGGCCAAGCTCCATATGAAGAGCAGGTTGTGATGTTGGGGTCCACAGCCCCCCAGGGCAAGAGTCAGAGACCCACTGCAGATCTCCTTTTCAGAGGGCTTCAGAGACTGGGTTGCCCCATCACCATCTTGCTGCTTCCTATATCATTCTTATAAAACTGAACCTGGAGAGTCAGTGTACCTAAGTGCTATTCAGAAGGCAGAATGCATAATAAATCTTAAAAATTTTAGAAAATAAAACAGTATTGTATTTTCATACAATTTTTCCATTTTATAATTTGTGTACAGTTTCTTGGTGCACTCTGTATTTTCTGATTGTTAATTTTGATTAAATGCTACAGATGTGCAATCCTTAGAGAAAAGTTGCCCTTATGTATTTGAAGGAAATATAAAATCACATTCCCTTTATATTTTAACTCAATTTATATTTTTAAAATAGTATTTCCATTGAATCCCCTACTATTTTCTCTACCTAAACATAATATTGTACTCTGCAACAAAGTATCCGATTAATCTGACACTTTTAATCAACAAGCACTTTAAATGTGGCACAGAGAAATAAGAAAATTTGGGGCCCAATATATATAAACCAAAATAACATGGAGATTTACAAAGTAGTAAGAATTTGGTCTCTGCATTGGTATAAGTATTTAGATAATTGAAAATTCTGGAAAATTGATTAAGATCTTAGCAAAAGCAATGTCCAAATTCTGTAGGAAAAATGGCTCAAAGGCTGTTACACAATATTTAAAACATACAAAAGTTTCTAAACTAAAGAAAGTGCTAAAGTATTTGGTTGTGCTATAACCAAGCTCCAACAGGACTCTGTAACCATAACAATAAAAGACTACCTCGTGGGCAACCCCCCTAAGATCACCTCTCAGTTTGGGAGTTTCTCTGTCTTCTCAATAAAGACTGCTTTAAAATAGAAAAAATACTTTGTTTAGAGGATTCTTGAATGGTCACTTTTCCCTGGAGAAATTTTTGGATAGGTGTGAACATATGGTTCTCTTCATTTCTTGAAAATGAAATTCACCATGTCTACCACACTTGGCAGAGCTCTGTACACAAGTGCTTGTAGCCTAAGGATTTACTTAGTAGTCAAGGTACCTCCCATTACGATGTCAAAGGTCTGAGGCTGATGTCATAAGTGAAAATTTGGGATGCTTGATTTCCTGACTTTACTTACCACTTTTAATGTAAAATTAGCATTTTAGCCAATCTACAGATTCAATGAAATAACCATTAAGTTAATATCATTCTTCTAAGACCTGGACATTAGAAGAAAGAATTCATATGAAACCATAAACAATCCTGAATAGCCAAAGAATCCATCAAAAAAACAAAGCAGGAGCTATTACATTTCCAGACTTCAAAGTTTACTCTATGTTTACAATAATCAACACAGCCTGATATTGGTACAAGAATAGGTCCATAGGCCAATGGATCAGGACAGAGAATGAAATCCTCAAATTCTCAACCAACTCATCTTTGAAAAAACCTCCAAGACCCACTGGTTAATGAAGAACATGTTCAGTAAATGATGCTGGGAAAAGGCTGAACATGCACAAGATTGAAACAGGACACCTATATATCGCCATACACATTAACTCTAAATGGATCAAACACCTAAACATAAGACACCAAAGTACAATAATCTTAGAAAATGCAGGAGACACCATTAGGGCAACTGGAACTGGAAACTAATTCCTCTTCAGAGCCCTTAAAACCCATGCCTTAATAAGTAAGTTCGACAAGTGGGATCATAGCAAATTAATATACTTCTGCAAAAAAAAAAAAAAGGAAACCATCAGTAGAGCAGGGATAAAGACAACAGAAAGTTAAAAAGGATTCCTCACCTATATATGTGTAGAAAGGCATAACATCTAGGATCTTAAATAAACTCAAACACTCAGAAAAATCAGACAAACATTCTCTTTGAAAAGTGCGCAAAATATGTGATTGGACAAATATATCCTATCTTAAGAAGAAATATGGGCAGCCAGCAGATGCATAAAAATTGCTCACCCTCACTTATCATAAAAGAATTGCAAATGAAACCATTTTGAAATACCACATACCCCCTGTAAGACTGGCTATCATTAATACAACAAAAAATAATAGATGCAGGTAGGGATTTGGGAAGAAATAAATGCTTCTACATTGCATGTGGACTGAAGGTAGAGCAATATCTTTGCAAACCAATGTGGTGTTCTGTAAAGGGACAATATATTGACCTATTATGTGACTCAGTAATTCCCCTGCCTAGAACATACCAGGAGGAACTCCAATAATTTTACCCAAAAGATAACTGCACCAGTATGTATTTGCAGCTCTAATCACAATGGCAAAAAAACCATGATACCAACCATCTTGCCCAACAAATTTGGAATGTATAAAATAAATCAGACATATACACAGCAGAATATTATGCAGTCATAAAAAAGGACAGATAGAAGGATTTTGCAGAAAGTTTGATGGATATGAGGTGAGTCATATTCAGTGATTTATCGCAGAAACAAAGAACAGAGTTCCATACGTTCTCACTCATGTGCTGAACTTGATCACTTATAGTGTTGTAAGAAAGTGATTGGCGGTAGGGGAAAACTGTTTAGGAGGAGGGGTGTGATTGGCAGTGAAGGGATACTGCTAAGGAAAGGAGGGGCATACCTCATCAACCAGGGACCCTGCATAATCAATGTTTGTATATCTAACTCTAAAATGTACCATGAATTTTTAAAAAATTAAATAAATAAATAAATTTTAAAAAGCTGTAAAACATGCAACGGACTTTATTTGTTTATTTTATTTTATTTTGCATTAAAAATGGTTATAATTCAGGGTTGGACCTAGAAATGTCCAAAATGCACGGATTGATTTTTTAAGAATTGTGTGATACTCCCTTGATAACTCTGTTTCCCTTTAATACATTGGAATACATGGTATAATTCTGCCTTCCAAATTGACAACTACAGGTTTCTCCCATACATTCTGAATGTTTATTCAGCTTAAATTGAAACTTGTTGAGATTCCAGATCTACATCATTCTTAGAAAACTGAACCTTGAGATTCAGTGTACCTAAGTGCTGTTCAGATAGCAGAATGCACAATAAATCCTAAAAATTTTAGAAAATAGAATAGTATCATAATTTAATACAGCTTTCTCCATTCTTAAAATTTGTGTACATTTTCTTGCTGTTGTAGGTATTTTCTGCTTGTTAATTTTGATTGTGTTACAGATGTGCAATACTTAGAGAAATGATTCCCTTATATATTTAAAGGAAATATAAAATCACATTCCCTTTATATTTTAACAAAATCGGTATTTTTAAAAGACTGTTTCCATTGACTACCCTAGTATTTTCTCTACCTAAGACATAATGGTGTACTCTGTAACAAAGTATCCGATTAATCTGATACTTTTAATCAGCAAGCTTTTACAATGAGGCACACAGAAAGAAGACAATTTGGGGCCAAATATATATAAACCAAAATAACATGGAGATTTATAAAGTAGTAAGCATTTGTGCTCTGTATTGGTATAAAAATTTAGATAACTGACAATTCTGGAAAGTTGATTATGATCTTACCAATAGCAATGTTCAAATGCTGTAAGAAAAACTGCTCAAAGAATGTTACACAATACTAAAAACATCCAAAAGTTTCTAAAGTCAAGAAAGTGCTAAAATATTTTTTAGTTGTGCTATAAGCAAGCCTCAACTGGAATCCGTGACCATAATAAAAAAAGAGTAACTCTTGGGGAAAACCCACAGTTCCACTCCCAGTTTGGGAGTTTCTCGGTCCTCTCAATAAAGACTACTTAAAAAAAAAAAAAAAACTCCCTCGTTTAGAGGATTCTTGAATGGTCACTTTTCTTAGAGTAATTTTTGGATAGGTGTGAAAACGTGGCTTTCTCCACTTCTTGGGAATGAAATTCACCATGTCTACCGCATTTGGCAGAGCACTGTACACAAGTGCTTAAAGCCTGAGGATTGCTCAGGAGTCAGGGTGCCTCCCATTATGATGTCAAAGTTCTGAGGTTGATGTCATAAATGGCAATTTAACATGATTGTGTCAATGACTTTACTTACCTCCTCGAATGTAAATACTAGCATTGTATTCAATCTACAGATTCAATGAAATAACCATGAAGTTAATATCATTCTTTTCAGACCTGTAAATTGCAGTAAAAAATTCATATGAAAATATTAGCAATCATGAATAGCCAAAAGAAACTGATCAAAAAAAAAAAAAAAAAAGCAGGAGCTATCGCAGTTCCAGACTTCAAATTTTCTCTATGTTTAGAGTAATCT
>JAPVLO010005512.1:0-10064 GCA_027257055.1 Cephalopachus bancanus | reverse complement strand
ATTCTGAAGTAAAAACCTTAGGATATATCGTTTGTTTGTATGTATGTATGTGTTTAGATGTGTTTTGTTTGTTTGTTAGTTTTTAAAGCAGGATTTATTGAGAGGATAGAAGGGCTCCCACAGTGGGAAGGGACCCGAAGGGGTTGCCTAGATGTGTTTTTGTATATGTACTTGTATTTTGTCATAGTGGCTATAAGGTACAAAATTGACTTTATAAAAAGGAGTACTCATAAATTAAGTTAATAAGGTCAATTGCCTTTCAAGTTCATATGAATTAAGTAAATCCTTAATAAATTAGCTGGATTTAAAATTACTGGTAAAATAAAAATAGAAATGTCTTCAGAATTGCTGTCATACATTTTTGTCTAGATGTATTGGTCATGTGGTTTCATATTTATCTCTGCTAGATATTATAAGGTGTCAGGATTTGTCACAGAAGTTATAATACTATAAACCCAGCTTAAAACAAAATTACCTTATACACTATCATTATTGTTGGTTTCGTGTAATGACTAAATCCTGAGCTATCATTAATAAATATATATATAGAATCATAAGGTTCTTAGGTGAACATCTGCTATTCACAGGTTATAAAAATAGTTAGCAAGAAAATAACTTTAAATGATGACTAGCTTGGTTTAATATCTCAGTTTTCATAAATAACCTAGTTAAAGTATTTAAAAATAAATGAATAGCCGGGCTTGGTGGCTCAGCCTGTAATCCTGCGCTTTGGGAGACCGAGGTGAGTGAATTGCCTGAGCCTGCGGGTTCAAGACTCCCCTGGGCAACTTGGCGAGACCTCATCTCTACAATAAATCAAAAAAATTAGCCGGGCTAGGAGCGTGCACTTGTAGTTCTGGCTACTTGGAAGGCTGAGGTGGAAGGATCGCCGGAGTCCAGCAGGTCGAGGCTGCAGTGGCCGGGAGCGTGCCACTGCACTCCAGTCTGGGTAACAGAGTGAGAGTCCAACTCAAAAATAAATAAATATATAAATAGATGAATAAATTAGGTAACTGATGAAATAAGTGCATATAAGTGAACTTGTAACTTTAAATCTTAAAGTTATATTATATTAAATAGATACTCATTAAAATCTGGTTCAATTTCCAATTTAAAAAAATTATATTACAAGAAAACATGTTTCTAAAAACAACTGGCTCATACCTGTAATCTTGACACTTTGAGAGGCTGAGGCAAGAGGCTTGCATGAGCCCAGAGTCCGAGACCAGCTTGTGCAACATGGCAACAACTTGTCTCTAAAAACAAAAAATAAATACATAAATCTAAAATAATTATTAAATGGTTCTTATCTGCAAAATACTGATGTGACAGACAATTCCAGATTTTCTACTTCTTAGGATTTTTAAAAAACTTAAGGTGTCTAACAATTCTGGTTAATATTTAATTCTCTATGTAAAGTGTACAAAGTTAAGATGTATTTTGATGAATACATCATTATAAGAAAAACAAAAATTTGTGTTCTTACTAAAAGAAAATAATTTTTGTCAAATTTAAAGGCTATTTATGAAACAAGATTTAAAAAAGAGCCAGTAAGTAGGCACAAGAGGTGGAGAAAATTATAGGTATAAAGAGGTATTTTAGGTAACAAAAGTTAAAAAGAGAATAATTCATATGAGAAAGAATCTTGTATGGTACACTTTTTCCTAAAGTAAAATGACTTTTTTTAAGATAAAGGGAAATTGAAGAAAAATCAGGTCCAAGCAATTCATAAATGGTAAATAGTGATAGGATTCATAAAGAGAAAATTCATGAAAGAAATTTTGTATGTGATTGAGTCAGCTATAATTAAAAGGAAATTATTTATAGTGATCTTTCTAGAGATTGAACCTTGAATTTAAAACACTACGCAAGCCAGGTGGTCATGGCAGCTCATGTCTTTAATCCTAGCACTTTGGAAGGCTGAGGTGAGAGGATTGCTTGAGCTCAGGAGTTTGAGGCCAGCCTAGGAAATACAGCAAGGTCTCATCTCTACAAAAAAAATTAAAAATTAGCTGGTGGCCGAGCATGGTGGCTCATGCCTGTAATCCCAGTACTGTTGGAGGCTGTGACAAGAGAAGTGCCTGAGTCTAGGAGTTCAAGAACAGCCTGGGCAACTGGTGTGACCTTGTCTCTACAATAAATCAAAAAATTAACCAGGTGTGGGGTGTGCACCAGTAGTTCCAGCTACTCGGGAGACTGAGGCAGAAGCATCACCTTAGCCCAGCAGGTTGAGGTTGCCATGTCTATGATCATGTCACTGCACTCCAGCTTGGGCACAGAGTGAGACTCCAACTCAAAAAAAAAAAAAAATTAGCTGGGCTTGGAGTCCTGATCCCATAGTCCTAGCCACTCCCAAGGCTGAGGCAGAAGGATCATTTGAGCCCAGTAGTTCGAGGCTGCAGTGAGCCTTGACTACACCACCACACTCCAGTCTGGGTGAGAGAGTGAGATCTGACTCAAAACAAACAAACAAACAAACAAACAAACAAACCACTAGTACAAAACTAAAGAATTGGTTGACAAAAGGTTTTCTTAAAGTGTTAATTTGCTCCTAATGTAATTGCAAGCTTTTAAATTCTTAATTATAATCCGTTTCTTTTTGAAACTTCAGATTATATCTCAGAAATTCAGCTTCGACGGTAAGCACTGCTTTCAACTTTTTCTTCCTTTGAGAGGACTGGGATTCTCTTTCTCAGCTTTTTCTTGGCACCTGCAATATTTTTTTCTTTGGGTCTAAATTTGTTGTGCAATTGCTGAAATGTTCTATCTTGAATGTTTCCTCCAGCATAACTTACATCTGTACTCTTGGCTTTACTGAATGTGTAGGGTCCAGGAGCCCTCTGAAGTTTTGATGAAAAAAATCAACTTAGAAAAGACAGAAGGGTTGAAGAGAAGGCATGCAGATGTGTTTGGGGTGTATACATGAGAGTTTTTGGAATAAAGACACAAAGATACAGGGGAAATTGTTCATTATTTTGCCTCTATATTTTAGTGTTCACTCATACCTCTTGACGCTCTACTCCTGTGACTAATTAATTCAGGTTCTCTTTGCAGCAGGTTTGAATATCAGGTAATCCAAAGAAGCAATCACACCACAAAAGTTTTTTCTGTCCTATGAAACAAAGATTTTACGTTTTATCAAGAGAATTCATGTATTGTTATTAGGTTATTGGCTAATTAGAAAAACTAATTTTTTTTTCATTAAACAGTATTTTTTATTATGGTTTTGTGGGGTACAGTTAAGGGTTAGGTGTACAATTACGTTTCATTCAGGCACCCTGTTGATAAGAGGTGTTTTCCCATCCCCCGAAAGATATTTGCTACTGTTAATCCCATCCCCCTTCCCCCATAGTTTCCCAGTACCCTCAGTCATTTTCTTATAGTATTGCATTGGATGTTCAAGGTCCATTATATGAGTGAGAACATGTGATATTCGGATCTTTGTTTCTGTGAGAGGTCACTCAGTATTATAGACTCTAGTTCCATCCAGGTTGCAGCGAAATTCATGATTTTAGCAGCCAACAAACACATGAAGAAATGCTCAACCTCACTAATCATCAAGGAGATGCAAATCAAAACCACACTGAGATATCACCTAACTCCAGTCAGAATGGCAATTATCAACAACTCAAAAAATAACAGCTGCTGGAGAGGGTGTGGTGAAAAGGGAACGCTTCTACACTGTTGGTGGGAGTGTAAACTAGTGCAACCTCTGTGGAAAGCAGTGTGGCGATTCCTAAAAGCTCTAAAAATTGACCTTCCATATGATCCTGCAATCCCCCTACTGGGAATATACCCAGAAGAACACAAATCACTCTATAAAAAAGATACCTGCACACGTATGTTTATTGCAGCGTTGTTCAAAATAGCAAGAACCTGGAAACAACCATGCTGCCCATCAAGAGGACTGGATAAAAAAAATGTGGTATATATACACGATGGAATACTATGCAGCCATAAAAAAAAAAACTAAATTTTAAAAGGGTTAAAAAAATTTTTAGGTTAAAATTTCGATACCGCTCTCAATTCTTTTGATGATCACTCTGATTAAATGCATATCTATTATTTAACTGTGACCTGTGATTGTGTTTTAATCCAATGTTTTGAGTTTTTTAACATCCTTAAAAACATCCTGAAAGTCAAATGTTGGGGGTTTACCCAAACTATAAAAATGAATCACGGCCTCCGGCCCCGGCGCTCCCGCCTCCGGCCCCGGCGCTCCCGCCTCCGGCCCCGGCGCTCCCGCCTCCGGCCCCGGCGCTCCCGCCTCCGCCCCGGCGCTCCCGGCGCCCCGGCGCCCCGGCGCTCCCGGCCCCCCGGCGCCCCGGCGCTCCCGGCGCCCCGGCGCTCGGCCCACCCAGCTCATCACGGCACGGCCTGAGAGGAGATCCACACAGATCGGCTTAGGAGAAGATCTGCAGGAATTTCTGCCAAATGACCTGTGTCTGAGATTGTGCTGCTGGCTCGCGTGGGGCTTCTGTTGCCTGCTCGGAGGCAGGCAGCCATCTTGTTCCTGTCCGGCCCCACCCCCTCTGGGGCGAACAGATGAGATAGCACCACCTGCTGGCGACTCAAGGGAGTAAACCTACAGTCCCACTGCACGGACAGACTCCAGGGCAGTGGGAAGTGGGTTCCACATTATCCACACGCCTGTCAGCGAACAGCAGGACCTGCAGACAGATTTTGAATCACAGCTCCCCCCTTAAATACATCTCAAAACTGCAAAAAGGACCACCTTCAACCTACAGTGCAACTTCAAAATTGAACAAAGTAAGACGACATACATAAAGAATGGGAGATTGAATGAACAGAAGTAAAACCAGTCCCTTTACCCCTGAAAAACAAAATTAAAGAAGACGGTGACATGGAGGGAAGGAAGAAGTAGGGAAGTGGAAAAACCGCACAAATGAAGAAAAACCAAAAGAAGAATATAGGGCTTACACAGACCCCGGGGAGATCAGACAATGAGAAAACAGATTCTGGAACACAGACAATGAAGACTCCCCAGAACGACTGGCTACATGCAACAAACCCAGATATCAAAACATTAATGGAGAGAATTAAAAAAATTGAGGAGAGACAAGAGGAAAATAGGAAGGAGCTGTTGTCAGAAATGACAGCAGTAAAGAATACTGTGATGGAAATGAACAACAGACTAATGAGCATGGAGAGCAGAATCAGCCAAGCAGAAGAAAGAATCTCAGAGCTCGAAGACCAAAACACAGAACTAACCCAAACTGTCAAAAGCATAGAAAAGAAGCTCAAGAAGACAGAACAAAACCTGCAAGAGATGAATGATCACTTCAAGAGACCAAACCTGAGAATAATTGGGCTTCCTGAGGCAGAAAGAGAAACAGAAGCCACACTGGAACAAACATTCCATGAAATCATTCAAGAAAACTTCCCTCATCTCAGTAAAGATGAAAAAATTCAAACACAAGAGATTCAGAGAACCCCTGCAAGACAGCAAACGAGAAGACCAACTCCCAGACACATAATAATTCGCCTAAACAAAGTAGCTATGAAAGGAAAAATCCTAAAGGCAGCAAGAGAAAAAGGCCAGACTACCTACCAGGGAAAACCAATCCGAATAGCAGCAGATTTATCCACAGAAACCCTTCAGGCCAGGAGAGCCTGGAGCCCTATCTTCAAAGTACTAAAAGAGAAACAATTTCAACCAAGAATAACCTACCCAGCTAAACTAAGCTTCATTAGTGAGGGAGAATTAAAATCTTTTCCAGACATCCAATCCCTAAGAACCTACGCTGCCACCAGACCACCGCTACAAGAAACACTCAAGAAAGTACTGAACACAGAAGAAAAAGAAAAAAGAACATCAGCATTCTTCACAAGAGTACAGGCAAAAGATTAAAAAACACACCTGAACCAACTCTAAAACCCAAAGAAAGACAACAAATAAACAGTAACAACTCTGTAAGAACCTCATGACAGGGATCAACTCTTGCATTTCAATTATTAGCCTAAATGTGAACGGACTAAATGCACCACTGAAAAGACATAGATTGGCAAAATGGATAAAATATCATCAGGCAACAATCTATTGCCTTCAAGAGACTCACCTCACTAGAAAGGACACCCACAGACTCAAGGTAAGAGGATGGGAAACAGTCTTTCAGGCGAACGGAATACAAAAGAAAGGAGGAGTAGCCATCTTAATTTCAGACAAAATATCCTTCAAACTATTAAAAATCAAAAAAGATACAGAAGGTCACTACATAATGATAAAAGGTTCAATCCACCAACAAGAAATATCTATCCTAAACATATATGCACCCAACATAGGTGCACCAACCTTCTTAAAGCAACTTCTTGGAAAACTAAAGAAAGATATTGACTCTACCACTATCATAACTGGGGACTTTAATCCCCCACTCACAACCCTAGACAGATCAACAGGACAAAAAATCAGCAAGGAGATCCGGAACCTCAATGTGACCTTGGACCAAATGGACTTAATTGATACTTACAGAACACTCCATCCAAAGACCACAGAATACACATTTTACTCATCACCACATGGAACATATTCTAAGATCGACCACATACTCGGCCATAAATCAAGTATAAGCAAATTTAAAAGGACCGAAATTCTACCAAACACCTTCTCGGACCACAGTGGAATAAAAATAAATATTGACACCAACAAAGTCCCCCCAAAACCCACAAAGACATGGACATTAAACAGCATGATGCTAAACAACTCCTGGGTCAATGACGAAATCAAAACAGGGATCAAAAGATACCTGGAAACAAATGAAAATGAAGAAACATCTTACCAAAATCTCTGGGATGCCCTGAAAGCTGTAGTAAGAGGGGAATTTATATCCCTACAAACACACATGAAGAAAATGGAAGGAACAGAAATTCACAATCTAACAAGCCACCTAAAGAAGCTGGAAAAGCAAGACCACAAAAACCCTAATTTCAGCAGAAGAATCCAGATCACCAAAATAAAAGCCCAAATCCAGGACATAGAAGACAAAAAGATAATTGAAAAAATCAATGAAACAAAAAGCTGGTTCTTCGAAAGAATAAACAAGATCGATGGTCCCCTAGCTAGACTGACCAAGAAAAAAAAGAGAAAAAAAACAAATAAGCATAATCAGAAACACAAAAGATGAAGTCACATCTGACCCTGAAGAAATACAAAAGATCATTAGAGACTACTATGTACACTTGTATGGAAACAAACTTGAAAACCACAAGGAAATGGAGGACTTTCTGACATCACACAATCTACCTAGGTTGGAACAAGAAGAAATTGAGTCCCTAAATAGACCAATTACAATCAAGGAAATCGACTACGTAATAAGAAAACTTCCTACAAAAAAAAGCCTGGTCCAGATGGCTTTCCAGCAGAATTCTACAAGACATTCAAGGAGGAGCTGATACCAATCCTACTGAAGGTATTCCAGGCGATAGAAAAAGATGGAACTCTCCCCAAATCATTTTATGAAGCCAACATCACACTGATACCCAAGCCAGGTAAAGATCCAACAAAGAAAGAGAACTACAGGCCAATATCTTTGATGAACATAGATGCTAAAATTCTCAACAAAATCCTAGCAAACAGGATTCAACAATACATCTCAAAAATCATTCACCATGACCAAGTAGGCTTCATTCCTGGCATGCAAGGCTGGTTCAACATTCGTAAAACCATAAATGTAATTAAATACATCACCAGATGTCAAAACAAAAACCACATGATCATATCATTAGATGCAGAAAAAGCTTTTGATAAAATCCAGCACCCCCTTTTTGATAAAAACCCTTGAACATCTAGGCATACGGGGAACATACCTCAAAATAATAAAAGCCATCTACGAGAAACCTACAGCCTGCATACTCCTAAATGGACAAAAATTGGAACCAATTCCCCTGAAAACTGGAACTAGACAAGGATGCCCACTCTCTCCCCTCCTGTTCAACATAGTATTGGAAGTCCTGGCTAGAGCAATCAGAGAAGACGAGGCAATCAGAGGTATTCAAATAGGAAAAGAGGAAGTCAAGTTATCTCTCTATGCAGATGATATGATGGTGTACCTTGAAAACCCAAGAGAATCTGTTAAAGGCCTCCTTACATTGATAAAGGCCTTTGGCAAAGTCTCAGGATACAAAATAAATGTACAAAAGACAATCGCATTTCTCTACACCAATAATAAACAAACAGAAAACCCCAAAAAAAAAACACAATTCCATTCACAATAGCCACAAAAAAAATGAAATACCTTGGCATCTTCCTAACCAGAGACGTGAAAGACCTTTACAATGCAAATTACAAAACACTGCTCAAAGAAATCAAAGCTGACATGAACAAGTGGAAAAATATCCCATGCTCATGGATCGGAAGAATCAACATTGTGAAGATGTCCATCTTACCTAAGGCAATCTACAAATTCAATGCAATACCCATTAAATTACCAATAACATTCTTCTCTGACCAAGAAAAAACAACACAGGAATTCATATGGAAACACAAACGTCCAAGAATAGCCAGAACAATCCTCAGCAAAAAAAACAAAGCAGGTGGTATCACAATACCAGACTTCAAACTTTACTATAAAGCTACAATCATCAAAACAGCTTGGTATTGGTACAAGAACAGGCATATAGATCAATGGAACAGAATTGAGATTCCAGAAGCAAAACCTCAATTCCTCAACCAACTCATCTTCGACAAAGCCCCCACCACCTACCAATGGGGTGAGGAGAACCTATTCAGTAAATGGTGCTGGGAAAACTGGTTGACCACATGTAGAAGATTGAAACAGGACCCCTATCTATCCCCATGCACAAAGGTCAACTCCAAATGGATCAGAGACCTAAATGTAAAACCTCAAACCATAAGAACATTAGAAAAGGAAGGAAATACTCTCATGGAAATTGGAACGGGCATCCAATTCCTGTACAAAACCCGAAACCCACAGGACTTAAGAGAGAAGATAGACAAATGGGACCTTATTAAACTGACAAGCTTCTGCAAAGCCAAAGAAACCATTAAGAGAGTAGGGAGACAGCCTACAGACTGGGAAAAAGTATTTGCCAACTCTAGGTCTGACAAAGGCTTAACATCCTGGATCTACAAGGAACTGAAACGTACTGAAAAGAAGAAAACAAGCAACCCCATTATAAAATGGGCAAAAGATATGAACAGACACTTCACAAAAGAAGACATTCGAGCAGCCAACAAACACATGAAGAAATGCTCAACCTCACTAATCATCAGGGAGATGCAAATCAAAACCACACTGAGATATCACCTAACTCCAGTCAGAATGGCAATTATCAACAACTCAAAAAATAACAGCTGCTGGAGAGGCTGTGGTGAAAAGGGAACACTTCTACACTGTTGGTGGGAGTGTAAGCTAGTGCAACCTCTGTGGAAAGCAGTGTGGCGATTCCTGAAAGCTCTAAATATTGACCTTCCTTATGACTCTGCAATCCCCCTACTGGGAATATACCCTGAAGAACACAAATCACTCTATAAAAAAGATACCTGTACACGTATGTTTATCGCAGCGTTATTCACAATAGCAAGAACCTGGAAACAACCATGCTGCCCATCAAAAGAGGACTGGATTAAAAAAATGTGGTACATATACACGATGGAATACTACGCAGCCATGAAAAAGAACAAAATCATGGATTTCGCAGCTACCTGGATGGAACTAGAGTCTATAATACTGAGTGACCTCTCACAGAAACAAAGATCAGAATATCACATGTTTTCACTCATATAATGGACCTTGAACATCCAATGTAATACTATAAGAAAATGACTGATGGTACTGGGAAATTATGGGGGGGGATGGGATTAACAGTAGCTAATATCTATCTGGGACTGGGAAAACACCTCCTATCAATAGGGTGCCTGAATGAAACGTAATTGTACACCTAACCCTTAACTGTACCCTACAAAACGATAATAAAAAATACTGATTATATAAAAAAAAAAAAAAAAATGAATCACTGCAAGGGTGTAGAATCTTTTTGCACCTTGCAATTAAGTCAAGAACTCCGGTACCACTACTTCCAGCCTG